>QYTT01080440.1:60983-80699 GCA_006980735.1 Dasypogon diadema | reverse complement strand
TACAATCAAATTTAAATATTGTTTTCCTGCTTAGGTTTTTGCGTTTTGAAGGTAGTTGAAATTTTTTGTAGTATGTAATTTTTCTGCTCTCAATCCTTGGGAAAGGGTGAACTGTAGGCTGATCCTTATCCCCAGTGATATCGCAGAACAAAATCTTATACAAAGGAGTAATTTTCGGAAAAATCGAGAGCGAGCACAATTTCAGTCCTCTGCAATTGTTCTTCGGGAGACGGGAGCTGACGTTATTGGCCTGTGACGAACACAATAACGTATTAAACGAGGGTATGCGTGCATATAGGAATATAAGATCCAAGTGTTCCAGTAAATTTTAAATTTTTTTGTCGTAGGGACACGAAATTGAAAAATCCAATCTTCACATTTGAATACATTTCTTAGAGTGGTATGCACCAACCAGTCTTAATTTGAAGATAAGAAAATAATAAATATAAATAAATATTTACAATATATATATTTCTTTTTTTCAAAAATCTGTACAATATACAACGTACAAGAAAGGTAAAGGGGCGATGGAATATCTCGAAAGAGTGGGCGGTTTTGGGGAAAAGAAATGTTTTAGAAAAAAGTTAGAGAGCGGAAAACGGGGCACTTAGTAGTGACTTTGACCTTAAGACAAAAGTTGTCCGACTCAAAGAGGTGTGCTTAGCGATTGTTTTGGCTTTAATTATTCTCCCCTCCCCCTGAAACCCGCCCCTAACAAGTTACAGTAAAATGAGGAGCTTATGAGTTTCGGGGCTGATAATTATGAGGGCAAAAAAGGGAACTTGACTCAGGGTCAAGTTTAAAGGTCACTTACAGGTTAACTACGTTTTTTTTTTATGGGCGATTCCACAGCGGAAATTGGAAGAACGAGTATGTGATTCACTTATGGGTCAAAGCCATAAGCCATAGTTTAGCTAGACTCACGTATTTTTAAGTAATTTCGTAAAGTTTCAAAAATAAACAGTAAATCCTAAAAACTAAAAAATGAAAAATAAAGATAAATAATTGTTAAAGAACAAAAAGTGTAAAAAATTTGTGTGAAAATTGGATATATTGGCTTTAGAGTGTTATAATTTTCCTAATTTTGCATTTTTCTATATAAAAATGGGTATATCGACAGCAATATTTAATACCATAAAAAAAATAGAACACACTTCTTGATTTCAAATCAAAATTGAATGGTGCAGAGTTCCCATCGGTATCTTGTTTGTTACGAAACGCCTCTGTGCTTCTCTATTAACAATATATAAATTGTTTATTAAAAAATATTCTCAAATAAGTAATTTTAAACAGAAGATAAGTGGTAACAGGATACTTCAGAAAAAATCCTAGCAATCATCTTTTTTAGGTCAACTAACTGGGCTCCTCTTTTAATGATCTTAGGATGCCAGCATCGAATAGAACAATTCTTCTTAATCGTAGGTTTATATACATTCAGCATTTATTTTCTTATTTTTTTTCTACACTACTTTTATGTATGTTGTCATATCAAACAATTCTTGTGTTACCAAAAGTCACGTTGTTTTGAAATGGAATTGTTAGATATCCGTTCTTGATCGCTTTATTTAATTAGAAAATGTTTATGTATGTTTTTAAAGCTACTAAAAAATTGTTTGAAATTGTATTTATTTCTGGATATCACTCATTTTCCTTTTAGTAATAGATGAATAACAAAATACAAAAAGTTGCCAATTTACTCACTCAAAAGGATTCTAAATAAAAGACAAAAAATCGAAATATAAAACAAAAGAACACAAATAAATAAATAATAAAAATAAATCTTGCTCGTATATAATAAAAGGAAAATTTTGTATAGAAAAGACCTCCTGAAAAATTGTTAGTAATTCCCGAAATATTATTTGACTGAAAGCCTGCCGAATTCCTACTCTAACACAAGAGTTATTTTGGTCACCAAGAGAATGAAAACATTGAATTTAGGACGTTAATATTTTTACTCAAAGGTCGATAAATAACTTTAGACCGGCCGGTTGTTGTGGTGATGTGTAAATTTCGACAAAAGGGTTGTAATCACCTCGTAACGAGAAAATTCCAGAGTGACAAATTAAGAGTTTAATTAAAGGGAAAATTAGACGACTTCATTCTCCCCTCATAAATTAAGGATCAAAATGCTTTAGTTTGTGTCCCAAATTAAACATAGATGAAAGTAATTATCTTTCATTACGGTAATTAGGGAGACCAAGGTGATCTGCTTTGTTCTATTAGATAAATAGATATGACCGTTCTTTGAAATACAAAAGCAGTTCCAATATTATGGTTTGGCTCCTCCGTCTAGGTGGAATTTTTAATGTCCTCGTCTATAGAAGGCATTAGTAGAATCCTCTATTTAGGATAATAAAATTTGCTTATAATTCAGTCCTGGAGTGTATAATCAATTTATATCAAACAAAATTTAAAGTTCGATATGTGGCAGAACTTTCCTGATATATTAATAATTCTTCAAGGACAGAGGTCATTAATTATTATCCCTCGGGTTGCACAATTTTTCGAAATTTAATTAAATATGCAAAAGCCAAGTTAGTGCGATTTTCATCTAGTCTAGACAGATAAAAGCTTTTTCAAATGTAATGCCAAATCTGTAATGAGGCATTTTTGTTTTGTGTGACACCTGAATTCCAAGCCATATCCTTTTTTTGTGTTGACGAATTTCTCTGGATTTCGACTTATTTTCCACGTAAATGATTGTGAAATTGTCAACAACTGGTTCTATTTTAAGCAAGCAAATTTAATCCTTTTAAACTTTAATATTTTAATGAATATATTAAGAGTAAAATTAATTTGACAATAAAAACGATATTTGTAGATATTTGAGTTCAGTGATGCCCTTCGTTAGTAAGTGTGGGTGGATTTGCATACAACTTATAAAAAAAAAATTAGAAGGCTGCTATATAGTAAAGACTTATTCAAAAGAGAACTGGTAGATTATCAGTGCTCGCGAATAAAATATAAAAGGCTCTCAAAGAAATTCAAACTTTGGTCCAATACAAAATTAAATATAAAATACACAAAAGATAGCCAGACCTTTTACGGCCAGCTGAAAATGGCCTGGGGTCTTAGAAAACCTGTTGCCCAATATACCAACTTGTAACGTGAATCTCTCTGTTCGAGTCTAGTTTTCGGAATAATAAGATAAATTTATCCCAAGTGAATCTTGTTTTGTAATCTTGAACAGACAGGATTAGCAGTGGCGAACGATGAAAATATTAAATATACTCTATCTTCTTTCCAAATTGAAAAATTTCGCATGTTGTGATGCATGTAAAACCATCACAGTCTTGGTCGAAAAGGAATAGGAAAAAGAGCGGCTTAAGGTGATAAATGAAGCAAGTAATAATACAAATTTTAAATTATTAAAAAGGTCATTGTTATGTATAATGATAGAGCAATTAAACAAATTCAGTAACTTTGTCATGATATTTTAATTTTATTTCTCTTCTTTTATGTAACAATCTCATGTGAATACTATTGCGTCTATAATATTTGCCAGTGTTTGATTTTATGATGCGGAATTTAGGTTGCTTGCATTTAGGATCTCTAGAGAGACTCAGCGCTATATATTTTCACTTGATTCAGACAGGCCATTAGTTCTCCCATTATATAGTTTTTTCGTCTTTTAAAGTTATTGTTTTAAAACTTTTAGTATACCTGTTGTATCCTTGTAAGCTTTAAGGTGGTTTGTAGAAATGGGTAACTGATAAGTACTGAGTTTTTTTCAGGCACACTAATAATTGGGATGGGATATGACCACATTCAAGTGAGTTGTTTTTAAATTCTAACAAAATCAGTTGAAAATAGCGATTTTTAAGCATTATGTTGTCAACAGTTCTTATTGATTCTTCGAAGTAATTGAGAAGAAATTAATCCCGAATTACAAGTGTATTTTAATTTTTTAAGTCCTTTTTATTTCTCTCAGAAAAAGAATTTGAAGTCGGTTTAAATTCCTTAATTAAAATCCTTCTGAATTACATATCAATTCCGTTGGCAATCTCTATCGAATTTAGGAGGAATTGCAATTCCAGACATCATTATCTGGAATGATGATTCATCTTAATAATTCTCATTTGGAATTAAAAAGAAATGAAATTAAAGAAATCGATTCTTTTAATAGATTAATATTGATTTCTTTTTTTAAATCGCGTTACTGGAAAGGGTACTCTAGGGTATACGAACAGTAAACTTCACTAACTCCACGGGACTAGTTGATTACTTCTGATATCTATTTTGTAGAAAAAGAAATGCACGCAGATTGACCATGCTATGATTGACTGAAAACTTTTCTCAAACATTTCTGTTTTGAGATCTTGTAAAAGAGTATATACAACAATTTTAATTCTTCTTCGCAAGGTTCCATTTTCGACAGTTAAGTTATTTAAGGGTATCAATATTCAAGAAACAGATTACGTTATACCGAAGTTTGTAAGTAATAACGAACACCTAGTACAGTCTAGTAAAATGTTAAATAGTCTTCCGAGCACATCAAATACTTAAACTATATAATCCTTGTACTATTTTAACGAACTTAAAAATAGGAAGTTCGCAGATTTCTATACCAATTTGAGCGAAATAATACAAAAATAATCTTTTTTAAGTGTTGAATTCAAAACCCTATCATACATGTAATTGGACCCTCAGACTATCCGAAAAGGTGATATAGGCAAATACCAGTCATAAGAATGATATCTCAATCCGTTTTCTTTTCGTAAATTTTAAGAAAGAGCATAATAGTACTGATAGGCAAAATCTGTGAATTTTTCTTAAGGATATGGGAGTATCAAAATATTGTACATTTTTACGATGCATGCATAATCTGCATAGACTTGGAAGGATGATTTGTAACAATATGTATAAAATATCAGAGCTGAGCAACTACCAAGAAAAAAGTGCTTAAGTACAAGTACAAGTACTGAAGGAATGAGTATTTCAGCATAAGTACAAATACAGTATATATGAAAACAACTTGTAACGACTTAAGTACTATGAATGAAATCCGGAAAGTATTAGAAAGGAAAGCTTGATGTGGTTCGCGCTGGATGGCATTGAAGAGGTTCTTCGTATGTTACGTGGAGAAAACATCTTCTCGAATAGTAATAACCCCACCCCATTCCGCAAATCCATTTCTATTAGGTCAGTTCATAATTTCCATGGCATTTTAAGCTGACTTTCTGATGCATAAAAAAATTATTTGTAATTTCAATCAATTATATATTATCCATCATTATTTATAATTTCTTCCCACCTTAGTGGTAATTTTTGTATTTCATCGTGGAAATTTGCTAGATGAGGCATGATACCCCAGTCGAGCTCCTTCAGCCTCCCTTTGGCCATTCTAGCACAATGCGATCGGGCATTATCATGGTGAAAGAAAAATTATATCCCATATGGGCGTTTTTGAATCAGGCGTCCTGAATCAGGTATATTGCATCCATTCCTAAATCTTTGGAATTACAACTGTGCAGTTCTTTCGATAATACTTTCATGAACGACATTTATCTGTACAGCAGCTACTGCAGTACTTTTACCACTTTAAAAAAAATTACCCCTTACAATTTTTTCCATTATCGCTATTACATCCGATTTCTTTGAAAGCTGACTATACAATGATCACTTGCTTTACACTGCAGTTACCGTTTTTCTTGGAGAAAATACCCAAATAAATGATTATGAGAAAATACGCTGGAACTTATGGATTGAGCTGATAGTATTAGGACCAGTGCAGTTTTATCCTGATAATATTAGGACCAGTGCAGTTTTTATTAGGATCAATGCAGTTTTATTTAGTAAAGTGAAAGGTTGGTGGTAGAGTCGGTGGTAGCACAGAGCCTTGTAGCGCACCGACAGTAATATCATGAGGTTCAAATGTAATGGGTTAGAAACTTCTGATTTCTTTTAGGAAAAAGGAGTCTGCTGCATATCATTCGATTTAGCGCGCATACGTAAGACCCACATCAGTTCCATTATGCCATATCTACCTTGAACAAAGTTTCAAGGAATACTTTCAAGGTCACTGGTGACGAGACAATAACATCTAATTTCAATTTTCTGGAGCACCGGCGTAGTATTGGTTAACTTTCACTCTTTTATCGCCCACTTTTGTGATTGAAGTTCACAATACACACACGACACTAAAATTTTTGACACATACACCCTGAACGCAAGATTCCATTGCAGTTTGAAATTTCAGAGGAACAGCTTTTCCGTTTCTTTCCTCTTTATTAATGAACATAAGATAAAATTGAACTCTATATGGCGATTTAATTCTATTAACGTTGCTTGAAATGTCTAAAATAACTGCAACACAGAGTATTTGAGTACTGACTTTCTTAGGGCGAAACATCTTATTGGCTTCCGAATAGCTTCTTTGAAAGCCCCTATTAAAAATATGAACTTTTCAGTCCCACATGTTTCGATACGTCAATCTATTAGAATGTATCACCATAACAGGGAATACTGCAAGGATTTTAAATGTAAGAGGCACATAATAATTTTGATGGGTTAAACTGTCGACCAGCACTACACTGGCTTATGATCAGTTGAAGATATCATAGAAGGATAGTCCCACGTTTACACAGAGGATTTTTTTAGGTTGGTACTTGACCAGAGGATCAGGTAAAAGACAGTAAATACTGCAATATTGCAAAGCATCTAGGCTATTAGCTTTCCTCGCAAAAGGCATAATGTAGATAAACACTGCATCTTAGGGTTCCCCTAGTCTTGAGAATGGTTGGTTCTCATAACGTTACTAAGTCACTAAGAAATTTTTCTCTTAATTTGGCAGCAGTTGATCCAACCCATTTTCAATTTTTTCAACTATCCTCGTAAAAACTTCTTCTTTTTGATAGCGTTCTTTTTTTTATTTCCAACGTAAAGAACAATTGGAAAGGATTTAGGGGGTCGAATATCTTCTACAATTTGACGGTCATTTAAGAGTTCAAGGAATCAGCCAAGTGCTGTGAAGTTTCCAAACATGTCAAATTAAAGGAGGAAACTATACAATCAACTCTAATTAATCTGCTGTCTGATTTCAGATGGTTTAAGCACATAATCCAAGCGAATATTCTCGTAGTAGTGTATCCTAGTATAACATTGATAACAGTTTCACAAATATTTCTCCCAAAACTCTGATGGTTTCCTGTTCTGTTCGCTTTGTGCATTTCTGATGGTTTTCCACCCCGAAATAAAACCGAACGAAAGCGAATGACAGAAAAGTTTGAGGTTCCCACTTATGACCGACCATTCAACGTTTCCTGCATTTTGCTCACCATCGTCCGTCCCGAAATGTTGAGCAGATGAATCAGTGCTGATGGCAACTACAGCAGTTTTGGACGTTTTCAGTTTGTTCCGAAATTGTCCGTGGTCAGGAGGACTTTCCCATGCCCGACTGACTAACGTAAAAGTTATGCATTTTGGTTCCGAAAACTTTCGGGTCACGTACCCCAACAGCATAAATCTCTCTTAAAAACGAAAGTTGATGGGAATTTATTATCCATGGCAAAATCCATTGTCCGGAGTCGAGGCGAAGACAAAAGATACGCAAATTTACACATGCGGGGCCCTAAAGCGGTGCACTCCACCCGCTGACACACTTACCTCTTCAACTTTTACTCTCAACAGCAGTTTGAGATGACGAATGGACCAATGATTCCGACACGTTGCGCTTCTTTGGATTCACAGCTCCAATTTGCACCTGGCGACGGTGCTGTGTTCACTCTTTTAATTTATTCACGGGGTCCTCCCACGCATTCCACCCTGTTAGCTGTCAGTCTACCGGACCTGGATGGACCAGGCAAATTACCATCACAGCGCCGCCAGACACAGACACGACACAAGCACCAGATTAAAACGCTGAGCCAGAGCTTTGCACCAAACTTTTTTAATTAAAATATTGAATGGCAACGACAAGGAGCCTCCGATTAATTAAAACTGCCCGGAGTCGTCCTCAAACTTGTGCCAACTTACGGACGCTATGGGACCGAGCGAGCGAAACTTTCTTGCCTTTCACCCTCTTCACTTTCCGCGATTTAATTTGTCGCACGGTGGCTTAACAATTTGCGATTAATCGCGAATCCGAGCGTTTTTTATGGCTTCAAGTGCGATCTTAGCGACACCGAACTGCACCCTGAGGTTATCCGAACCGAACGCTGCTGGAGGTGTGTTCGCGCTGAACAAGATCAACTGCCTTGCGGTATGACACGGAAAAATTAACGGGAAACCTTAAAAACTGGTAACAAATTTGCGTTGCATCGATTTTTATATAACGGCGTCGTGTGTAAATCTTTTTGGACTTTTTTGCGCGATCGGTGGCTCACACGGGGGAAACGAGATAAACATTGCACCGCCAAAATGATGGCAGTGGCAGGTTGGCAGGTGATAATTTTTGTTTTTGTCCATCGCTTTTTGGCGGTCCCAGCCGAATTTGGACGGGCTACTGCGCAGCTCACTTTTGATTGAGGTGTTGTGATCGGTGGCGACGTAACTGGAATGAATATTGGTCAGGTGGGTCTAGATACGTGCGAATTGACTGTTGGGGCGTCTTACGTAATGCAGCATTAGAAAAAATTGATTGCAACCATGTATAAATATGGAATTGGGTTCGAGTTATATTTAAAATTCGATCAGTTGAGCAAAAACGTGTTGACAAACCGCGCGCGGCCACGAAGACCTTTGATCACCCGGAGCCATGAATGAGGTGGAAGGTGACGTCGACCCAGTACAGTTACAAGTCGATGGTGTCTTGCTGAAGACGAGCTGTCTACGCAGAACTCTGGAATTCTGAGTCATTTCCGATTGTGTTTGATATTCTGCGCGAATAGAATTAATTAGAAAAAAAAAGATAAGGTAAAAACAGTCGAATGCGGCCAAATTGATTGGGAAGAGCGAAAGACTGTTTTTATGTTCTTCAACTTTAATGAACCCAAGGAAAAGGAGGGTCGCATCTTCTTAACATATTATGACTTTATGGATCACAGAATGCGCGTAAATTATAACTGTGATAGATGTTGACTTAACCAGAAAGGCCAAGTATATCAGTTTCGTAATAGGCACCAAAACTAAAGAACATTCCACCAAACTCCCTTCTCGAGACTTGTCTATGGCTACCAACATGGAAGATGTCTCTTAATAACGAGGCTAAGAAAAATCTACAAGCTACTGTGTAGCCTGTTTCCCTTGTGATACAAACATATCTTCGTCGAAATAAGCACCAACGAATGCTAAGCAAATCGCAAGACTGTGACTTCAACTGGAGAAAGGAGAGTAGAGAAATAAGAGGAAGAAAAGTGAAGTGAAGCGGAATAAGGGTCTTGGTAGTAAAAGGAGGGAATTAAGAGAGATATTTGATGCTCCCTCAAAATCACTCCCTTCACCTCAAAAGTATGTCCAAAGATTTTATGTCCTTTAACTCTGTAAAATCCTTATAACTCCTCACAAGGACATCACAGGATAACGATCAAGGATTCATTTAAAAGAGGATACTTGTGGCTTTCCAACGGAACTGTCCAGATTAGTTGTGTACTTGAAAAGTTACTCAATGTCAAAATTGAAAAATGTGATTTTTGTGGTCAATGTGGAATTTTGGTCATTTGGTCAAATTTGGCTGACAAGAGGACCTAAGAAACTCAAACATAAAAAATCTTGTAAAAAATTGTGGTAGCGTATGATGAGGGTGTACTGCTTGTTAATTTCTTAGCTGAAAAGTAGAGAATTACATGATCCTGTTATGCACTGGTTCTTTGAAAATTGAGGCCGGTGTATAAAAATTATCTCAGGTTCTTTTTTGAAAGTCTTAACACTTTGCGAATTATCCTCATGTGCTCTTATTCAATCGCTCTTTTTTTGAAGTATTGAATTATTAATTAATGGCTTTTTGTCTGATAAATCGACCAAATGAATCTTGTTATTTTTAAAAATTATGCTCTCAATGTTATTTAGCGTGGTTTACAAGTATATGGAATTATTATTGACTTTGATAGGGCATTTGATCGTGCCGATACGGGTCTCCTTATGGTTAAGATTTTGATATTTGGTGTTCATTCATCACTTCTTATTTAAATGTTCGTATGAAATGTTTTTTGATCGATTCTTTTACATCTATTCAGGGGGTACCTCAGGGAAGCCATCTTGGTCCTCTTTCATTTTTAGTTTTCATAAATGATGTAGCCAAAGTATTTTCATTGGCCTAGTTTTTGTTCTTTCATGTTATTGATGGAACAATTATCGATTCATGTAGTGTAATATCAGATCTTGGTGTTTATCTCTTCTCCTCATATTGACTTTATTTGTTCCAAAGCATTGGAAATGATAGGTTTTATTAAAAGGAATTCTGGTGATTTTTGTGATCTTTATACGCTGAAATCTCTCATACGTCTTTAGTACGATCTCACTTAGAATTCGTTTCGGTTGTATAGAATCCTAACAACAACTCTTCATTGTGTTTGTATGGAGCCAATACAAAGGTTTTTTACTCGCTTTGTTACTCGTAAAATTTGGTGGTTGAAGGCTTCAAGTCAAGTTTCAAGAGGATCTACAAATTGCCTACTGGTAAAAGGCTTTGATTGACCATCACTCACCGGGAAACTAAGGCCAGAAGTCACGAAAATTTTATTATAACAATAAAACCAGCTTATATAAGTTGCGATCTCGTTTACATTACTTTCTGTGTAAGAAGTAAAATCTCCTCTTACTAGTGGACTGGAATTGGGACTTTCACGAGATAACTTCATAACTTATGATGCACTTTAATCATTCCAACATGTTGGCCAACCAAAACGCATCGAGTGTCTTCGGCGGACGATTTTAGGGCCCCAGTAATGGCACTATACGTAATCTCGGTGAATTGAGTGAGATAATTTTCGTGTAATTTTTTATTACCATTCGTTGGAGTGAAATTAAAAGCGCCACGCCGAAAAAATGTCTGCACTTTTCGCACAAAAATGAAATTTATGACCTACTGGGGGAATTGTGAGTAGCAATCCACATTAAAAGAGGATTTTAACAATAATTATTCGCATTCATTTGGCAATCTATGCGGAACTTATTAGTTGTTTAATAAATTAATGCATTCCACTCAATGAATATGATTTCACTGGGAATTGGCTTAATCAAGCTGATGCATGTGCCAAGAGTAACCCAATATTGTGTTTCTGTTTAAGAACACCCGTGGTAATAGGTTCTTTTCACCAGGTGTGTGTAGCCTGAAGCAATAGCTCCTCCAATTGATTCATTTAACGGATTTCTTTAATCAGAACAAAGGTGAGGTAGAATTTGCAATTTCATGGCAATATTTTGGGGAGTGTATAATGTGTTCTGCTGACACAAATCCAGTTAAGACCTCAATTGTCTACGAAGAATCAAGAACATTTGATTCTACCCATGCTATTACATAAGTGGAAATACAATAAAATTCTGAGTACAGGCAAAGACCTTGTGTGACACACCCAATCATGAAGATTGATCTTACCTGGGGATCTGTGATGGTTTTGATGAATTGTGTGAGCTAACCACCCTCTGTGTTTTTTAATTAGGAATTCATTTACCACCCGAACGGTTCAATCTTATAAGTTCAATAACTCGCGTACTTTTCAGCAATTTAACGCATTTTATTACGATGCAAATTCCGAGATTCTTTAGACGTTTGTTTACATTGTTTCCTTGCTCTAAGAGATTTCTTGAATATGCAAATTGACGATGCGAATTCTTATTCACTTGGTAGAATTATTTATTTTATAGCTGTTTTATTTTGTTCTGACCTGTATTTGGAGATTGTATTAGTTTGGGCAGATCCACTAGGGGAACACTTTTTGAAACGTGTTATAATTTGTATATCGGCTCAGACTCTTAAATGAATTTAGATGATTCTTATCTGTTGTGGTCGTTCGGTAGAAACCTGGTTAAGACCATGTGGGTCCACTATGGACAACTGAAACTAACAAGATAATACGACGTAGTGACCAAATCACTTGAACCGAATTTCAATTAAGAGTGGCAGACTTTGCAAATAAAAAAAAACATATTTGACCTAAAAAGAAGAATGGGCAAAAACTTTGTTGTGTATGTGTGGAAGCAATTAGTTTTCGTTGATACATCTTGTTATTATTGATTGCAGGATCATGCAGTAGAATTGCTGGTAAAAAAAATCAATGTGGGCAAACGGCAGGGTACTTTTCCCAGAGGAGGTATTACGTAATGAAAACTTTTGAAGTCATTATTAACATTACTAAATAGCGCTGGATCTTGATCCGGCTCTTGGGCATATTGTGTTTCCTGATCTCTTTTACGTGATCCAGGCTTTTCATATGCTCGTAGTCAGTTCCAGGCTCGCTTGGGTAAACAGTAATGGTGCCATATAGTGTTTCACAGCATCTTCTTCACAAAGAAATCCAGCGGTGGAAGACCCAGAACAACTTCTAGTACAACTGTGGGTGTACTGTACCAGATCCAAAGTGTGTAAGTGGTTCAAATTCCAGATCGTAGTGAAGATTATCGTTTCTTTCTTGCTTGTGTTGATAGTGAGATCCTATTCCCCACAGCACCTCTCATTATTCCTCATAATACCAGCAGTAGTGGAAACAAACTTATGCCTCGTCACTAACGTCATGTTATCCGCATAGCCAAAGACGCGAACGCTCGTTACATCAAGTCTCTACAGTAAGAAGTCAACTATATGCGTGACCGGTCTTCCAATTTCACCATCACTTTCCCTATCTTTAGCGCCTATCTTCTGTAGACTACTAACTTCTGAGATAGTCTCTATGTACGAGCAAAAATCCCTTTGCGATTCCGTTTTAGGTAGTCGAAGAGTTCTTTTTAAATCTCTGTTCTTCTTATAATCCTCCCGTGCGTACGGTTCATTAGTCCTCATTGCATGGTTAAAGGCTCTTTTCATCATTTTCTTTAGACCCTCCAGTTCTCCCTTCCACCAGGGAAAGGAGCGGAATCTTGATCGTCTACTGATGGAAGAGGGCACGGTTCTCGAAATGCGCCATTCAATGTTCCACCACAAATTGTATGACGTTGTCAGAGCACGTTGACCAATCCGTCACCCTTTAATCTGCCAATTTACCAGTCACCAATCACTTCTTACCATCTGGCGTTGGCGAAAGTTGTCTCCATTCCACTATTTGCAATATGCAAGTTTCTTCCGATGACAAATTCGAGTATAGCCTCGAACCTCCTCTGGGGTTGCCATTCCTCCTACTCTACACTGTACTTTGTAAGTCTGCGTCGTAAATGGTTCTGTGCTTTCCCTCTTCGCATAGCACGTCAGATTCTCCAGTTTCCCTGTGGAGGGTAACTTAAGTACGCAGAAGAAGCCATGAAAGCTCCAATTTCTATGCCCACCATCACCACTATGAGGTCCGGCGGTTATATTATCTGCACCCCATATCTCGATATGACATACGTATATGTTCTGGTTCTGGTCCTTCCTCTGGTTGTAGATAGTTAAGCGTCCATACGCCCTCCGGTAGTCCTCTGATCTTACATTTGTGGATCCAGGGTTCCTGCAGCAGAACTATATTCAACTTGTCCTCCACAAACAGCGAAGCATCATAGCCGATGCTTCCCTACAGTGGTGAAGATTGAGTTGGAAAATTTTTAAATTTTGTTACGGGCCAATTTTCATGGGTTTGGCTGACCTCTTAGCACCTTTCGGCATCGCATTGTCCATCTAGTCCCGAATGTCGGATGTGTTTTTTATATCAAGTTACATCCCTTCGACCTCTTCAGAACTACCGACTTCAAAATTTTTTGCTCGTTTTGTTGGCATCTCGTCTTGGCAATAAATGGCCCCCTGTACTTAATGGAGCCGACCCCAGAGGGTTGATGTCTTGGGTCAGCCGAAACGTGTTTTATTAATTTCCGATCTTCCAATGATAAACTTTTCGACTTGAGGGACCCTACTGACAAGTCGTATGTATCTAAGCTAGCTCTGACACATGTAGCTTATCACCTCACTAAGATCCTCGAGCTGCAAGATAAGGTCATAGGTTTGGATCGATGCGATCTTAGATTCATTCTTCTCTAAATAAAATTTTGAGAATGGGTTTTTGTTTCCGATGCAGCAAAAGGCCTATAATAAGAAAGTATAGCCGCAGAGCCTGGGGAGAAGAGGAAAATACCGAAAGGAAAAATGAGATTAGAAGGTGTTGATGTATATTCTGCCTCAAAATCTGTGCTTCATAACTGAAGGGAACAATACAAAAAATGATAACCTGAAAGGATTGCACGTATTCATCAAAATTTGATTGCTTTTAATTATGCAGTTTCTGTACGTTATTTTAATTAGTGATATCAACTAGGCGTTGAAAACACGAACTATGTGCTAATTGTAGCTACTGGCGGCCCACATTTTCTTTAATATCTGTAATTATTGAAAATGCGTTTATTAAACGCGTTGCAGCGATCACTTCGATTTCCATTAAAAATAATTTACTTCCATTTTATGGCTAAATCAATTATTCACAAAAGTTTTGAAGGCAGGTCCCAGGGGCCCCTTGGCTGCATATTTACTGCATGTGTCACGGCAAAATTTTTCGAATATTTAAAATAAACAAATCATCAAAAATGGATGACTGAGGGTGTTGCGAGAATTTGTGCATACGCCTACATTTTGTTTGCATAAAAGTGATTCGGAAGTGGTTTTAATATGCATACGTGAGCCGTATAAAATATGCATAGACGAATAAAATATCATGACAGAGAGGGCTTTGTGTAGGATGGTAGAGTGCAAAAGACGAGCCAGTTCGGCTGTTGTACAGTACAGGTGAAATTTGCAATTTTCCAGTGGCTCAACAGGGAAGATATCTAACCTGGCAGGAAGCGCTTCATAAGATTCTCTCTGTTGCAGAAGCTAAAGTTAATCTCTGCAGGATTGTATAGGGGACTGCGACTGGAGCCTTCCGTCTACCGCGTTACGCTCCCTTCATTCCCAAATCAGAGCGTGCAAATTGAACTGGAGAGCAATACCATCTGCATCTGCATACTTGTGGCACTCATGCAGGTGCTTCCTTGTGATAAATGATTGGAATCAGGGATTGGATTATGCTCCTGTTTGCTTTAGACGATTTCAATTATTTGCACTGGATCAAAATTGTTTTCGGTGGTGGTTGCTCTTGCTGGACTCTGTTCAACTGATAAAAACCAATTGAATACTCGGAATTTTTGTTAAATTGAATTTATTGAAAATTCTGTGGAATACATTTAAATGATATTTTCTGCAATTGATGAATAAAGTTCGCTTCAAAAGCATTTTCTGTGCAGGACCATGGAAAGGTTGAATTCTGCACTTGGCTTTTAAAGTGCGAGCGTTTTAAATTGATAAAAATTGTGAAAACTTTTTTTTAAAGTTATTTAAAACCTGTCTAGAAGAGGTTTTTCTGAAAAAAATCTGACATCAACAGAACGAAATGATTTAATAATATTATAATATTTTAAAGGAATTTTCGACATTATGAGGGATCGGTTTTCGAAAGAGTTTCTAAAATTTTTACATATTTATGTTGTTTGGGTCTTTTGATCTAGATGCAATTTTGAGCTGATTTTGATAAAGATTAACGATAAAATATAAACTTGAAATACACCCTATCCCAATTTTCCTTCCTGTTAAGGATGTACAGAGCATCATAGGGTATCCTCTGAGCTTTGACATCATTTTAAAAGAAATAAAAAGATCAAAGCAGAAGGTGAAATGATTTATTGCTGTACATTATTTGTATTGTTAGTGATCTAAAGAGAAGCAAGTGAAGCATTAAAAGTAGGTAGGTTAGGTTATAGTGGCGGCCACTCAGAAACCATAGAGCCGGTCTCAAACAAGACTAGAACCGAACCAGTCACAGGAGTTGTCATTTTACCTAATTCTTTGAATACCAGTTCTCCCACTAAACCAAAAAAAAAAATTTGCCTAATGTGCTCTTCGATTCGTCTGGCCAAGTTGGGACGGCATTTTTCACTTTTCTTATGGAACTTTTGTATTTACTGAGGTTTGTCTTGGTAGTTGGCCCGGTCCTATGTAGTTCTACTTAATCTACCTTTATTAAACAGTGGGCAGGTGGATAAAACTTTTTTGTAGGGTTTTCGCACCGGACAGGATTTTGTGAAGGTCACGTTGAACACTGAGGTTATTTCATTTTTAGCCTTGTCTATCTACGAGGTTGTGGTTTTTATTCAGTCAGTGGGTCCTTTCCATCGTTCTAAGACGAGCTTAGTAAATGTGCACTAATCCGTTCTCACTGGCTTCCTGTGTGCCTTAAGATATTCAGAGGATGCGGACCTCTAGGTCCTTCGATTCTAGAACATCTTCTCTATTAGCTAGAAGACGTTGTAATTATACCACGAGCACTAGCAGGTGATCTACTTGTTGCCTTCTTTGTGATGATACCTTCTTTGTCCTTGGACTTAGTCCTCTTGCCAGCAGAAAATTTGCTCTAGTATGATCAGTTCTTCCCTGATGATCACCGTTGGGTTTTTTATACGTGAAAGAAAGACATGATAACGATCGTTGGCAAGGATATTTCTTGCCAAACGCTTCGTTTCCCTGTCCGTTAAGCTCGGTGACTTCTTAATTTTGAACTTCGAAATCTTAATTTCCGCACTGTTTCTTCTTCATGAGTCAAGGAGTTTTTTTTCTTTAGAAGCATTTTGCGGTCCGTTACGACGCTTTCTTTGCTTCTGGAGCCCTGAGGAGTCGACTTCCTCTTCCTCAATAAAGTTTCTGTTGTCTTACTTTTGGTTACCTACGATACTTAAGGCTTTGACATTACTGGCTTAACAAAATAACGCAATTATACTGTGACCATTACCTAGTCGATCACAAGAGTTCGCTACGTCAGATTTTGCCCTCAGCCCTCCATTATCGGAACGGCTTTTTAGTGCTCACAAGCATGGGTGTATTGTTTAAGTCCTGTTTACTTAAAAAATAATACTGTCCCACTTTCGTGAAATACAGGAGGATTGTCGATTTAGCATACATTCTGCCGATGGAATTGATCAAGTCCTATAAACCAAACTATATAAAATGCAAGACCATAAGGCGCCACAGGAAGAAGTGAAAGCAGAAAGCAACGCTTGGTTAAGATATTGAGATCGGAAGAAAACATCAAATCCAGAAATCGACCCGAGTAATTAGGAAAGACACAGATTTGGATCAGTCTATAAGAAATAAGGTTGCTGATGAAGCAGAGAGTTTATGACTGGAAGGACAAAGACCAATACTTCAAATTCCATTGGCGCTATCGGTAAGAAGTTGTTAATTGCTCGAAGTCGTTCCATCCGAAATTTGTTACAGATGATACTGATAACATTGCCAGGAATAGCCAGGTTATTTAAATCCTCAAGTACTTCTGGCACTGCATAAAATCGATACTTGTGAAGCCACTAGGATATTGCACAGTAATAATTGCCAAAAATTGGGGCTCGCTTGCAACATTTGTTAGGTTAAAATTTCCCAATCTCTACAATTTCCACGAGGCAATCACGCTATTCTTTAAATCTTTAAAGAAATAAAACTAATAATGTTTTAAAATGGAAAGTACTCTGCAAAAAAAATTTTGTGAAGTAACTAATTTCACAATTCTTAACCAGAATTATATAAAAAAATTGTAAGCTCTGAACTACTTTGAGTTTTTTCGATCTATTTTGCTTAAATTTGCATAAACTGCAACGATTTTCTAGCACATTAGGTCATGGTTATGTCGATGATAAAAAATGAAATTGCATTTGTATGTAGAGTTGGGATTAATTTTCTTGTTACCCGCAGAAATAATTTCGGCCAGAAATTTAATAATTCATCACAGTCATTAATTGAAGGTCTTGTGAAGGCCATTTGGGTATAGCTTAAATTCTTATCACATTTTAAAGTGAGAAGTGAACTCATTTCATATGAAAAAAGGCTAGATTGAGTTTAGTATTAAAGGCAAATACAAATTAGGTGAAATATTATTTCATGGTCAAAACATCCATTCACACAGTCAACGGATTGAACGTGATAAATTGTTGTAGAGCAATAGGGGTTAACAATTAAGAAAACGTAGTTATTCTATGATGTAAATCGATTCATACTATTCTTGAGTTATGATGGAAACACTGTTCAATGTTGTATGCAAAAAGGAGCTGTTATTTTCAATCCTCAATCTTAGGCACTACTCGGTCTAAGAAAATAAAATTTAATTTTTTGAAAAATTTAAAAATATAGTAGCATCGCCTCTAATATAAGCCTCACTTACTGAGGCACGTGACACTAACAGTGCACTACAAAAAACAGAAGGAAGGAATACCATTAATGCTAAGAATAAAGAAAGTTATGAGGATTTCAAAAAATTAATGACGATTAATGCGTCAGGAATTTGAAATTGAATAAAAAAAATTGATTTCTGCATTTATTTTAGTTTTGTGGCGACTGCCAATGATATGTGTCTCATGCGGGTAGGTAGTTAGGATATCATTTCTTTTCTGTTTTTTTGTTCGCCGTAAATGGGGAATTAGGGGGACCTTGTAACGAAGTGAAATTTCCAGCTGGAATAAAAAATTCTGCCACCCCACATTCAGGTTAACCCCTTACCCCATTAGCAATAATGGGAAAAATATGAGAAAAAAGTGCAGCTTGGTTTGGGATTTAAACACGGATCCCGAGCAACATTTCCCTTCCCTTTAGCAAGCCATATTTTCCTTCATTATATGATTCACATGGATAATTTGAATGCAAAGAATATAAGCCGCGAGTAAGTCAGACAGAGGACAGTAGTTTAAGGGCAGTTAATCTGCTTGGGCCTAGTATGCGTGTTTAATGGAGTAGTCTAAGGTTTTAGATAGTAATTAAGCCAGGATAAAGACAGTAATCTGCTCGGACTTAATACGTCTATTAAGTGGAACAGTTTAAAGGGCTAGTTGATATTGTCGTAAGAGAACTAAACTGTACTATTAGCCCGCACGAATTGTATTAATAAATAAACATAATAAGGAAGACTACTTAGGCAATAGCTCTTGTGGCGTCCTCCATTACCGTCCATAACAAAAAATCACATTACGTTCGCGCCCGAATCCGTTATCGACCGAATTACCCTATCGTACCGGAAAATAACTTGATAACTTCATAACTTCTCATAGTTATACTGACGTATTCGGTGAAAATTCCAGCAAGGTGGGCAAATGGCACAATCCACATCTCATCAACAGCAATACTGCTTAGGGAAACAAAATCAAGATCGAAAATTATTATTAAAAAATTAATATTAGCGAAAGGAATGGAATCAAAACCGCAGGATATCTGGGGTGTCAGTTTTCTCAGAAATTAGATAACAGATTCACGTTTAATACTAGTCTCCCCTATACGGTAAAGTTCTGTGTGTTTTGAAGAATCATTTACGGTGCTACAAAATTGATATACCTGGCGATACAGGAGGGAAGATGGTGTAAAAAGGAACACACAAAGGACGCGACTATACAAAGCTTTATTCATGCAGCAGCGAACTGCGTCTCAAATTTGGCACTGGTTTTCTTTTGAGTAAATTGTATAAGGATTTTCATAGGAACAGTTTATTTTTGAAATCTTCCTAATGATTCTAAAATTGTTTACATTGATATCATCGTTGTCGTACTTGAATTGAATAATGTTGAATTTAATCTGAAATCTGTTCCGTTTGAGATGAAAATATCATTCATTTAAGGAGATACGGACTAGTAGTACAAATTACAATAGGGTTTTGCCTT
>QYTT01080440.1:13068-42252 GCA_006980735.1 Dasypogon diadema | reverse complement strand
GGCAAATTATTCAGCTCGAAAGGAAATTTCATTGGGGTAAAATGTTAAAATTAATTTGATACTCAGGAGGAATAAGTTTACACAGGAACTTCTTTAAGGCCTACGATGCCCAGGGTTTCCAGAGCACTGGGACTGAGATTCCTTGCACAAGTCTCCGCGCAGTAAAATTAGTTTGAAATTATGAATATACGATCAGAACTTTTGAGGATTAAACAGGAAATGTGTACGGAGCGTGATAGTTCTGCAGATGCATTGCCATCCTGCCCCATAGTACAACACACATATATCACAAATGCTGATGTTAGCGTGCAACCTATTGAGGAGTGATACCTACTCCACTCTACAAAATTTTAATATAAAAAAATGAAAAATATGCACAATAATTCAGGCATTCTTTCCCAGGGCCCTTACTCTGTCTAAGTGAATATTCAATACAGGCTGAAAGTGTAAGACAACGGAATAGCTCTAAGGGTCTAAGGATTTTCGTCTTATGCAAGGATCTTCAGAGGATATGCATTAAAACGTTTCTCCTTATCTTAAGTTGTCACTGCTGCCTTGTAAGGAGTGCGCTCTTTATTAAAAGGCGCTGCCAGAGTATTTTTCATTAAGTTAGACGTTCAACTTAACTGAAGCGCCATCCTGGAAGCCTATGTAAGGAGAAGTGATAATTTTAACACTTTAAGGGATATTTCTCAGCCAAATATCTAGGATAGAAATTTTTAAGGACGTTATTATTTCTTGAGATTTTATCCGCGAGACTTACAAATTTCCACGGATATTTTTAAGATGAGAAATTTCCGTGGCTGCAAAATGGAAGGAAAAGTTTTGGTATGTGTAAGTCTTTTAGAGGATAATTTTAATTTCCTGAAAATGGATTTAGACGATTACTTTTCGAAGTTATGAGTTTTATATCTTTCGATCTCTACAACAGTCATGAGCCATTTTAGTATTTTTATTTACAAGACTCCCAAAACCTTGACTTTATAGGGGAAGACAATTTATAGAATACCATTTATAAAAGGCATATAAGCCTGAATTTAAAATTTCACAGTCGCTCACAAAGAAAGCAACACGAGAAATTTAGGCATCATCGGCATAGCAGAAAATATTTGAAAATCAGAAACATGGATATATCGTTGATGCAAGCAATAAATAAGAGAGGACCAAGACGGTTTCCTTGAGGTACACAGGAGGTATTCTACATTTTGCTAGACAGGGATCAACGAAGCGATACGTAGTGAGTGCAGCTAATGAATTAGAACAAGTGAAGCAAAAACACATTAGGAGCACACGAGAAACTATGATCCAAGCTAGTCCTAGAAAACTTAACAAATAGGTTTGTGATAGCCACGAGATTAGTGCTTTACGTGCCCAATTTGTGGTCATCACGGACCCTTCCTCAACTGGGAGCGGCAAAACGGAATAGACGTTCAAAGCCCAACAAGTTCCCATTCACAACAACTGAGACCGGAGAGCCTGACGTCAATAAAACCCTGTATTTCGAGAGACAATAAAACATCTTGCATATTAGAAAGCAGGGTGGATGAGCTGGTGTTGAAAGAAGTAGCAGCATCCAAAAGCTTATCCAATAGATTAATTTCGTAGTTTTTGGTAGAGAAGACCGTCTGGAAAATTTACTGGGATTGACAGGTTATCTTTACATAACTTGATATCTTTAGAATAATTTAGAGCGAATGCATCCGGAAAAGAAACTTAGATCCATAAATACTACATGTACATCCTGGTCGGATACTCCTGCTTAGGTGGACCCTGTACAAGATATAAAGGCCAATAAGCAATTATTCACCCTTACGGAATAATACTGACAAATCTGCTGTTTGTCTTCCCAATATCTATAAACACTCTTTTTATCTTTCAAATATCTAAAACCAACATCAACCTGGCGGTAACAAAACTCCTATAAAAAAGATTGTAAAACTTCAATAGAAATTTACAAATGTGATTTTTCATTCTATCGAATTGTGAAAATAACTATTATTGTACGCGATAGACAAAAGGATTCTTGCTGACACAAGAAACTAGCTTGAAATAACAAACTCAACTTTTCACCCCGAAGGAATTACATACCTCTCAAAGGTTCGCTTTGTGAAGTTCTTTTTCTTTGAGTCAATCCTCGTAAAGATTTGTAAGTTCGTATATCAATCTCAGTTGGAACATGGAAGTGAATGGAAAACGGTTGAGTTCAAAGCAATCAACATGTAGCTTAAGGCTGTTTGTTTATGAAACAAACGATTCATATAAAACGTGCATTTCGGCAGCTCCCTCCCCCCCATCATCCAGTTAAATTCTGTCAAGGTGAGCCTTCTTGATATGTAAATTCAAGAAATTACCGAAGCTAACTTTCGTTACCGGCGGAAAATTACTCCGAATTATATCATGATGAGCACGTTGAAAGTAATGTATAAATTGCCTGAGTTATTAATGAACGTCTCGGTATAATTTACCGTCAGATACACCAGAAGCCAAATTTAAAGCCAAAGATCCTAAATTGGGTAAATTTAATCAGAAAAAGGAAGCCCTAAAGATGTTTTCGTACTAACTTTGCTCTTTGAAATTTTGCCAGCTTCCTACCAGATAGCCTTAAATTAAAATATTAATTTTAATCAAATACGAAATGTTGGGTAATAACTTGATGATATTTCTGGGTATACTAATTTTTTTTCCTTTTTTGGGTTTTTATTTACAGGGATTCAACAGCCAATGTTAAATCTAGGAAAGTCTATTTATGTTAAATTAACATCGCTGTTCTAGAACTATTTAGTAGGTTGCTTACTTAATTTTTAATTTTTAAAATTTCTGAAACACAATAAACATAAGTCAATCTTACCAAGACTTCTAAAACTCTCTTGAGGCTTAGTTATCTATCAGCTACCAAGTGCGCCCACCAGGTGGTGGATGTTGGGAAGCCTGTACGATCAGTCGCTATCAGGGCAGCCTCAAATAACCTCTACCCAGTCGTCCTCCAGGACAATGTCGAACAGCTAAAGTCAAGGGCTACATGACTAAGGAGTAGCCTAGTCACTACTATACGAGTTCTGGATATCTAGTGACGTTTTCAATTTAGCCTTCCTGTGATGATGCTAATATCTGCAACTCGCAAAATTTTCTGGTCCAGAGGCACCCGCAACAAAGGTGCTAACAACCACCAAGCCCGAACAACCGACGACCTATGGAGGAGTAGCTGCCAAACCATCTGGCAAAAAAAGAGAGAAAAAAGTCGGAGGATCGGAGCTAGATCGTCCGCCAGCGAATATTCGCTTCAATATACAATAGAAGCATGTCATTCGAGGAGGAAAGAGAATAGACTGGTGTTCTTATCGTGAACTAGATAGGGATAGCAGAGCTCACACCAATATTTGCAAAATTTGTTAGAGCTAGTTATGCTACGGGATAGCGTACCCAAAGTGCAGGGGGTTGTGAGGGTGGTGTTCATACCAAAAGGTAGAAAGCAGTCCACTGTCAAACCAAATTCATAAGCCTGCAGAAAACTATGGAGAAGATAGTAGATAATAGATTAAAATGGGAGTACTTGATAAAACACCTGTGCAACCACAAAAACATGCCTATCAGGCAGGGAAGTCCACTATCAAGGCTCTGCACCGTTTAGCAATAGTGGAACAAGAAACCGCCCTTGCATCTTCTCAGATATATATGAGGCTTTTGAAAATACTATCTTCTATGCCATGGAAAGAGCAAAGAGGATCAAACGGTATTATGGGTGAGGAACATACTGTCCAGCTAACTTGGGAGATGAAACAGCCAACATAACGATCACTAAAGGTTGCCCCCAAGAAGAAGTCCTGTTGTCCAATTGTGGTCGGAGGTAGTGGATTAGCTTCTTTAAGAGTTATCGAAAGGTGGATTTGATAACTAAAGTTACGAAGATGATCTGAGTATTCTTGCTAAAGAAAAGTACCATCAAAAAACTTCTGATGCTATATAAAACACTGCAGAAAATTGGTGTCTACGGGTAGATTTACGGGTCAACCCGGAAAGGACAATAATAGCTTTCTTTACAAAATAAAGCGGCAAACTCAATTTGAGAACTCTTATCTTAGGTTTAGCAACTATAGTATTCTCAGAAGGAATCAAAGATCTTGGCATCATGCTTGATTGAAGACTTACCTGCAACCGTCATCCGACCATTTGGTCGTGCAAACGACGTTTTGGTACAAAACACATGGTTACCTTAGCTGCATTGCTATGGTGGCCGAAAAGAGGATAAAAACTGCGCAAGTGAGCTTGCGAAAATTGCAAATACTTGCTTCTCTAGGAGTTACACGAGCCATGTGCACCTGTTCTACGGCAGCTTTAGAGGCACTAATAGACCTCCTACCATTAAATTTTCATTTGAAGCGGGACTGCACTAAATGACATTAGATTGGAAAAGGTGGAGTTCTTAATGTCGAAACTCATGGATGGACTAAATGTCCAATAATTATCGAAGAATTTGAAAAAGAATCGCTTAGAGAATTCGACACCTGGACGTCATGCCAATAAGGTGGAATTTTGATTTGTCATTCAAGGCGATCCTAGATGATGACGGGTATGGCACTGTGGTGATATGACCTTCGAAAGAGGATACTTTGTGTAGTATTAAATCTATCGTTTGTCCCGAAAAAACCGCTAGCATCACCAATCCATCTCATCTTTCTCTTAATGGAGACTCCTCTGTTTCTTGATGAGCGTCGTAACTAAAAAAAACTCCTAAATATTAGTAAATGACACTGGAATTCAAAGTCGGGCCCTATATCAGCCTTTTTCTCTTAATTTATAATGGATTCAAATTAGCCCAAAGAAATCAAGCCGAGAGTTAATAAAGGGGTTTCCCGGTTGAACCCAGAAGGAAAAGCTTCCCACTTTGAAACAAAAACCTGGACTTTACATTAGCGCTTCGTACACAATATTGTACCATAGATATTTATCTAGGAAAGATCTCATCATAAAGGACTGGATCTTTGCATTTGTAGACTCATTTAAATATTTTGGAACACATCTGAACTCTACACATAAAATATCTGAAAAGAATTCTACATAGTAATAGAGTTTTCGTTTCGGTATAGCCGTTTTAGGCTTCGTAGACTTCATTAGAAACAGGAAATGTTATTAAGACAATCTAGTCTTTCTAAGAGCACATTAGTAGAATCGTATAAAATAAAATCTCCCCATTTAAACCAATATTCAAATGAAATTAATTGTTGATGGCCCTACTGTTTCGCAGAGCAACCACAACTCCGCAAATAGAATACACATTCCCAAGGAGATCTCCTAAGACCTGGAGTCGGGATACAAAAGCAGTTATTATCCTTCTCAAGTTGCTCTGTTCCAACCGAACTTGAGTCGAAATTAAATTCCCATAATTCGGAATTACCAGAGCAGCAACGTGAGCAGCAGCACCCCACAGGAGTACAAGTTACATTTTCCAGGCCGCAACAACTGAAACTAGCGGAAATTAATTATTGAGGCAATCCGTAACACACGTGCAAAGCCACACAAAAGCTCATCGAGGTGGATTAAGCACCAAAACAAGGTGTGTACCCAGCTCTATGTTCGAAGCCAATCAAAAGTTCACCCGACAGGGGTAAGAAGGTAAAAGGATATTTCCAGCGGATCTAGGCAAGTCATCGAAACAGGATAACTTGGCTCCATTCTTTTTTCCTACTTCCAGGCTGTTTTCTCACTGTTTATTTTCGTTTCGAGATTTGTTTGCCACCGTGTTCAAACATAGCGAAAAGAAAACGATTCCCGGGAATACTACTGAATTGGGATTCGCATCCTCATCAGTTCGGATGCCGCATATACCGAATGAAATGTTACACTGTGAGAAAGATTTCACACATCAAATCCTCCTCGGCGATATTCCAACTTGGATTTCATTTAAATTCATGAGATTGTGCACCTCCGCCTTTCAACAATACACATAGCAGTGGAAGGGCTCCGTGGGCGAAACCTTGGTCGATGTAATAGAAAAAGTTTCCTGTTTATACCATTGAAATACCAGGAGTACTTTTGCACTTTGTCAGTTTCAAGGGGTTCTTTTCATTTATCAAAGAATTTTTGATACAACCCACGAGACCACGTTTGGAACTTACGGAGAAATTTCGTTTTTAATTGTTCCGTTCATATAAGCAGTTCCAGATTGCAGATTTTTCTGTTCAGGAGTTATTCAGTGGAGCCATTATAGGTATCCACGGTCATTTGTAAAATATACACTAAGAGTAGTTTAATAGACCTATACTCTTTTTTTTCAAAGAAACATGAAATCTTTAGATTTTAGTGACAATAACTAATTGACATACTATGGTACGAATTGTATAACCTTTTTTATGGGGTTTTAACTTTTCTCTATAGATCATTTCCTAATTAACCGTTATTACTTTTAAGACGATAACTTCAGTTAAGGCTATTCTGACCTTGTTAAAATTTCCCAAGAAACAGGAAGTGCAGGCGGATTTGCTGCTGAAACTGTTTTTATGTATGTCGGTCCACATTGTGGCGCACATAATTATAAAATATTTAAGAAGCGTAACGTCTTCTAATCCACCAAATCTAATTAAACCTCTGCGTAAAGTGTTTTACTTATTCTAGTCATAGTCTTGTCTTGTTATGGTTTTGGTCGGCATGTCTAAAATTGAACTGAGGCTTAAAGGAGACTTATGTTCTTCACTGAGCTGGTCGTCCGGTCATTCAGATATCCAGAGTGTGCCGGATGTCCAAATAACCTCTACTCTCAAGATGGGATTAAAAATATCTCCATAAATGAAGCAGTAAAAATATAGTTAAAACTTTTGATTCTGCAATACTCATAATCCGTCTACAGTACCTCTATGTAAATTACGTGTCTAACTTTTTTTTCGATACCAGAATAACCAGATTGGTAGGTGAGCACACTCTCGAGTGAGCTACGTAAAATTGACCACATAGGACGCAGTCCTTCTTCAAGTCTATAATGGCCAACTTTATGGTCTGTCTTTGATATTTGTTAACAGAAGTCATAAAGCAGGCTTGAAGGTCTGCAACTTTTTAAACTCAAAAGGGAAGTCGGCTGGTATTAAGGGTATTCATGGTATAAAAACTAATACCCTTGAGAATATCCCATAGAAAATGTAGTCTCGATAACATTTTGATAACCGAACTTTTAGTCTAGTTCGATTACAAAATTTCGGTATATGCATGGAGCACCCCTTCTCAGAATAAATTTATGGATTGGAATATGGATCAGGATAGTTATCATTACCTATTTCAAGTAGAAGATCTGAGAACAGATTAATGTAAACGTCATCCCTCGGATAGACTCTCATGTTTTCTATGAGTTTAAATTTGCCTTAACTTCACCTGCTCGTGTTCCTCATATTTACCTCTCTTCACCCCTTTGAAAACTCTATACTGGATGCTTGCGTTATAAAATAAATCCTCATTTTTGAAATATTGGTGGTATGGGTCGGTGGTATGGAATCGGCGTAGGATCCAGTAACATTGACTCCAATGTGTATGATTTAAAAATACATACATCCCTCCTGGGCTGACTATTTCTTTATTGATGAAAATTTCCCATCATTTATAAAATCATCTGATGGTATTCAGTATACCTATATTATATAGCATGGGCTAAAACTGAATTCATTAATCAAATACTCGGGGAATAAGACCTGAAGTTTTAATTTAATAAAAGCACTTTGAATACCAAATTCGAATGCCAGTCAAAAGGCAAGAAAGTAAGCACCTTTCACAAAGCCGCCGACACCAAAAAAAATTTTCATTCATCTGTGAAAATGGAGCCTACTATGACTTTTATGAGCCACCTCATAAGACAACAAAAAATTTCCCGTGTAATTAAAATGACAAGGAGCTGAAGAATTCTGGGGATATTGCCTAAAAAGAAACTAATTAAAGCCTGCAAAACTTTTCACCCTTCCGGCCAGGAAGTTTGGCCACCATCCGCTGTCCCCATAACGCTACAGAATTATATAAATAAAGTTCAGCCGCCTATGGGTGGGCATTTGGTCAACTTCTTTAACGAAATTTGTTCAGTCATTAATGAAATTCATTGGTTTTTCCGCCACTTTTTCTAGGTGGGCTTAGACTGAGTTAGAGCATCCGTCTTTTCTCTAATTAAATGGCTTCCAAGATTTTTCGTAATTGCCATGCTTCCGAGGGTTCATTTGCACCCAGTTGGATCCAAACACTTTTCCGGGGAGGTGTGTTAATGTGATGGATTAGAATTGATGGCTTAAGCGATAAGGTTTCTATTGCAATTTACTTTTTTTGTCATAGTGTTGGGATTTGGACGGTTTGCGGATATAGAAATTTTTCTTCATGGTCAATGGGTCCAAAATTGATAATTAGGAAAAGCTTTTAGAAGGAATTTTGGCCATAATTTGTTAGGTTCCATGGTAATTAGGCTATTTTGTGTTTTATAGGAAATTCGTGCCATAATTCTCCGTGGAGGCTTCGCAAGAAAGGATGGCATACCCGAAGCATATTCGTCAAAGTATATAAAAGGCTAAATTAATTGAAATGTGGTAACTGCGTTGAGGAATTTCGATAAAATGGTACATTTGGAATTTTCATTTTCACAGTTGAAGCTTTTAAAATACCCATACCCATACCATTGGCTTAAATAGATTATCATAGATACATTTTAGATTAGTTCTGGAAAATTTTAATCAATAATAGCGTGTCAGGGGGCAAACCCGTTGAAATTAAACTCCACTTCAAAATTACAATCCAATTCACACTGTTCCAGAAACCAACGAATTTTTAACAGAGAAAATAAATATTAACAACTAGAACAAAAACCAGAAAGAAAAAGAACAAAAAAGGGAAGTTTATCAAATCAATAAACAAGAAAACAAAAATTTATTAGAATTTTACATAAGGTTACACATCTTTTAAATACTTGGAAAGTATCCAAAGTTTTACCCATCCAAAAAAAGTTTTGTAATCTAATCGAATTTCGTCCGATTTCCATTCTCTGTTTTCTCTCAAAAGTGTTCAAGATAATAATACAGGAACACGAGATAATAATTCCACGTGTATTGCTGAAAATGAGCTGTGATTTTCACTTTAGTCAGGATTCCGCCCCAAACAAAATTGTAGAACTGCCTCGTTTAAGGTTTCTGACAGCAACTGTCCTTCTAGAATTTCCTAAAGCCATTGATAAGGTTAATCATAATTTTTTGTTAAAGAAACTTCACCAGAAGTTCAATTTTTCTGTGCATGTCTGCAAATTCATTTGGTTTTACCTTCACGGTCGATATCAGAGAGTTTTTGCTGGAAGTAAGTTTTCGGTCTGCGTACCTCAAGGTTCCATTTTCGGGCTCATACTTTTATCATTATTTATAAACGATTTGCCAGTTATTTTACATGAGTGTTCGGTTCACATATATGCTGACGATGTTCAGCTATATTTATCTTGCTCACTTGTATTGGTTGAGGATACCGTGATCCGAGTGAACGAGGATCTGAATAGAGTCTCCAAATGAGCCGAGAATAACTACTCGATTTTGAATGTTTCCAAGCCAAAGGCTATGTGCATCCATAGAACACATCTTGACACTTTCTGTTTTTCACCAATCTCATTAATTATTCTCTACAGTAACTCTGTAAAAATTTTGAAGTTAAATTTAACCGAACTCTGGGTTGGAAGGTTTAGGCAACTTTATGTTAATTGTCTCTTTCTGCATCTTTTGCTCCTCAAAATACGCGTGTCAGACAGAAATTTAATAAAAAAGTCACAATTTTGGCAGAGTTGTTATTTAAAAATCCCAAAAGCTTAGGCAGAATAAAAGATACAAATTTATCTCTAAGGGGCAATAAGCTCTGAAGGAATGCCACAATAAAAACAATCACAAAGATACTTTTCTTCATGAAATTCCCAAGAAAAAACAAGCAAATACTTGAGAGACAATAAAATCATTTAGCTATTTCCATTTTAAAAAATATCTATCAAATAGCAGCATCAAATCTGTATCTCTCCACATCTTGTAAAATTAGATTTGTAGATCGATGATTTCCGCGAGGAAAAATACATCACTCACCCATAATCGAAAGATGTCACCTTTCGCCAAAAAACATTTAAGGCGGTGAAATTTCTCACCCTAGGAAACGGCAAAAATTTCTTTCTTTGCGACAGAAGTGACAGTATCTAATGCGGCTTGAATTTCAATTCAATGTGGAATGATAAATACGAGGTGCACATGGAATTCAAAATTTCACCCATACTTTAAATTTCACTCATACTTTCTTCTTCGTCTAGATGGAACACTCGAAAGATGTGCCTATCCTGTAAAACTCCTAAAACTAGGATATTTCCATAAAAGGACTGACAAGGGAGATCCAAAAAGACGCTGGAGGCCCTTGTTAAATTCGGTAAGCCAAGGCACACTGTAAATAAAAAAGGACATAAGCAATCAATCTTGTCACCTTAACGAATTTGATTGAGGATGTCGATGCTCCAACTCGACACAATTTCCATTTTTAAATGCTTTCCCTCTTTCGTTGTTGTGTTTTGTGAATTTTCTCACGAATTTTGAACTCGTTTGCAGGCAAACACAATCGAATAAAATTGGGACGCGTTGCAGTGTTAGAAGAGAGATTTGAAAAAAATTGTTAGGGACAAAGATGAAAATCAATAGCTTCTCACTAAAAAATTGCATTATTAATTAATTTAGGGTATTGCTGATTCAATTAATAATACGATTCTGGATTAACTGGATTCACTGACGCGGTGTTTACCAATGTTTTCCTGGTGACATGGGTTTCTCCATATGCGTCTTGAAGTATTAATAAAAGGTCAATTAAGCCAGTCTTTATTACTATTAGCAAATTTAGTTAGTATAACTAAACCCTGAATTTTGGATAAATGTCTTAGAGAAATAGGAATAATAGAATTCAAATTTACAATTTTTACATTTTTAAGTTGGCAGAATTTTTTTTTTTAAATATTTGGAAAATTTCGTAGTACTCAAGTTCAATGACACTGTTTAGCTTAAAACCTAATAATAATGTTAGTCGTTGGATTCACCTACACTTCTGATTAACACTTGAACTACCTCGCTGCTTAAAACAGAGATAGATATAATACGCTGAATAATGCAACTGACAGAGAGGCTATCCGTCAAAATGACGGGTTAGATAAAAAAGTCGTTAAAAAGTTGAGTGTACGTACACAAGCTAAATGTAGCGATAGTAGAAAAACGACGTTTGGATCCTGGACCCTATATCCGTGTCTATGAAGTGAGAGATGGCGAAACCTAGTAATTGACGTAAAGTGATATTGCTGCATGATAATGCAAGGTCCCATGCGGCTAAAGCCGTAAAACAAATGTTGTTAGACCTTCAATGGGAAATCCCTCTGTAGGTAGCGTGTTAATCAGACCTTGCGCCTTCCGATTATCACTTCGTCAGATCAATGTAGCATGACCTAGGATTGATGAATGGATCATTTCAAAAGCAACGTCTTTCTATCATCTCGAAATTCAACTTTGGCCAGAAAAAGTCATGCAAAACATTAATTCAAAATTAATTCAGACACAAAGAAGATATATTTTCAGGCAAGCTCCTCTACGAGGACATGTTTTTCGGATCATATCGATATCTTCGTGACTTAGCAGGTTCGAATTGGGTTGCACCCCATACACTCACGCCATATCGAAGAAAAACTAGAACCGCACTTGCAAGAGAATCGAGCTTTTTGTTCAATGAGGCCGAGGCAAAACAACAGCATCAATCAGAACGTCCATACCAACCAGGACTATTGCATCGGGAAACCCATCAAGGGTTACCACCTGTCTAGCTTTACGCCCTAACACCTCAGAAACAACAGAATCTTCACTTCAGACGCCCTAATAGTCAAATTCGTCAGTGGCAACTACAAGAAGGGTTTATATTCCGAGTAGAGTCACTGGCAAGGACTACCTTAAACGGGAGCAAGGTTCATCTTCGAAGGATCAGCAAACATCGATGGTGACCTGGAACGAATTTGAATGGTGGAAGATTGCCACAGTACTTCCCATTGTCAAAAAGAGTTAGTTCCCTGGAATGCATATCCCATTTTTATTCCTCTAGTTTTTTTATTCCTATTTCTTCCAATGTTTTCGACCCGAATTTAATAAATTTGTATATGTTAACGATCGATCGGATGCACATCACCTGCTGGCGGTAGTTTGGGATGAACATATTTTCCTCCAGCTTTAACAGCTTCAGTTTAATGAGTATCCGAAACCTGTTGAATCGCTATTCTGGATTACCAATCCATATCTACGGGGAGGAGACGGAGACGATGATGCATTTCTTGTACAATGTCTGACACTCTTAACAAAAAGATATAGATACCTGATACACCGGTTCCTTGACGAACTGCGTCAAATAGTCAAAAGAGGATGGGGTGCATCCTGGTTTTCGCCAAGTCGACTGGTTGGGTTGGGCCGCTGACGGTACCTGTTTCTTGTATTTGTCTTCTTTCCTCGGATCGATGAACAATGGACATAGAAATGGTTTCTGCACAAAGGACTCTTTCGATAATCTAGAAAGCATTATATTGCTCCTCCTGGGTCAGGAACCTAAAAGAGTTACTATTTACAATAACTTACTAAAGTGAAACGAAATTGGATTTTTGCTTATTTGAAGTTGTAGAAATTACAAAGGAATAAAATTGCTTTAATCCTCCGCACATCCATTGCACAACTCCTCATCACCATAATTTTGGTGTCAATCAGTCATTCTCCTTGACATCCTCGAAAAAAAGGATGCAAACGTAATGTAAATCTCATCCTTTACATTGTTATCAAATTTTCTGCTCGCTATTTGCTTAATAGGGCAAAACGTCGGAAGAATTTTAAAAGGGCTGATTTGCTCGTTGCTGGATTATCGTTGGCAGGATAAGGCAAAGGTTGTTTCATCAACAGGAAACAGGAAAAACACTGGATGGAGGATGCAAATATTACAGGCAACGGCAACGGAGGGTAGCTCCACTTCTTCAGCTCGTTTTCCACCCTGCCGCTCTTTTATAAAGTTGACAGTTATGTGCAAAGGGAAATGTGAGCTGAATTTTGAGCAAGAACTGTATATGCTATGCTCTTCACGAATGTGCCGTCGGATGCTACATTTGAACTGTTCATTTGGTGCAAACGGACATCGGATGAAATAAAAAAAGAAAAAAAGGAATGTGCTTCTCTGTTTGACTTGGACAGTCCTTTCACGTCTCAAGCTTCTTTTCAGACTTTTTCTAGTTATACTTTTTGTCCATATCCTGCACTAGGTCTGGCAGTTACTTAATTGAATATGCCCTGATGCTGGTGCACAATAAAGCACATTAGGAAAAAAGATGCGGAAGTGTGCTCGAATGGAAACAGACTCCGTAAAGGATGCAATCTTAAAAGAGTCCGAATTTAACGAATGTTCAAAGCTGGTGTCTGTTTTGATAGAAGTTGTCGTTAGAATTTTTAATCGAAAAGGAAATTACATTTGAGATTATAGGTACTCATGGTCCCGGAGGCATTTCGTTGAAATAATCGTTGACTACGGAGAAGTATGTAAAATGTGGAGATTGAGGAAGTTCAGTACAGTACAATCATTCAACCGGAGTGGGACATGTGTCCATGTCTAGCAGAGTTCTGTGGAGTTAAATACTTTGGCCAGTACTCGATAATACGTTTGAAATTTTTAATAACTGATTTAATTCTCATAGTTTATAAAAGGATTAAGTTAATTTTTTATGAATAGTCCACATTAAAATATGTTTGAAAATCCATTTCTTGACGCTCTTTGTAAAACGAATAGGTACTACCTACTGACTTTAATCAATAACAATTTTGTTTCACTTGCACTTCATGTCCATATCCCACGTCCTGAAATATTTTTGTGAATATCAATTAGCCACAATGTTTTTTTTTATAATATCTCCATTTATCCCAGCTAAACTGAAAGGTACCGACCTATTCAAGAAAACTGACGAAATGAAAACTTTTAAAAGTCAAATTTTCTACCTTCCTTGACTGATGAATATGAATGTAAATGGGAAAAGTTTTTCAATTAAATCTTTTCAACCACAGTCGAAAAACACGTTAACAAATGTATTTCGGCGAAAGCATTTCCTTTTTTCTACCCTCCCGAAAAGAGGGATTTAAAATCAAACGAAACCGAATGAGTTTTCCGGCTGGTCGATTGGCAAACAACCACTGCCCTTTCGTTTTATTATTAATTGTTACAATTCTGAATGGTTTAAAAAAGCGCACAAGCAACTCATTGTTTATTTCCTTTTTTTTCCAAAAAAAGGTAGAAAGATATTTCCATTCCTGGCTGCGTTAATTTGTCCAGAGTTCAGACATTGGATTAATTCATGGGACCATATTTCAGATGCATGAAAGCGGGTTGCATGTTGACGTGAATCACATTCACCAGCAAAATTATCCGTCGTTAATAATTTATTTAATCATCAGAATGTAATGTTGTTTGTATTGGGGTTAAAAACAAAGCGAAACAATTCATAAAGATTCAATTTTGTATATTAATTGGTGACAAGGTATGTGGGTCACATTCAATATGTCTCAGTTTTTGGATAATAAAAATGATTAAATTGCCATTGGTAGCAGCCTATTATTTGGTAAAAATATAATAAGTAATGAAAGATTCATTCTGGTGATGGAATCGTATAGTCGTGATTCTAAAGGATGCAACGTACCGTTAGGGGATTTGAGGTGCTTTAAAAAAGTAGAAAGTTTGGCATCCTTAAAAAGGTAAAGGTACAACTCATCCTTAAAAAGGAAGGAAAAATTGCAAATATGCTATACTAACAGTACAAGTAGGCCTAGAACCTGCATCGTAACAAAGAAAAATTTTAGTCTATTTCTGATTCCACAGAGGAGGAGGGTAGAAAAAGAAGACAGCCTCTATCTCCCACACGAATCTGATCAACGGCCTCCACCTTTTGAAATGGAAAGCACAGTGGAGTAGGACTCTGGATCTCTTCCTGGCATGTGATGCCAAAGCACACCTTACCGTTTAGGAAAGCACTGATTGCAACCAGAGGGGTAAGTCATTTTATGATTTTATTATAACTACTAACTTACATGTGGTGAACAAAAGTTTAGAGCGAACCTATGTAACTAAAAACCCTATAACTTTTCTAGGGTTATTGATGTCACGTTATAAACGACTATTATGACTCAACTGTAGCTGGCGAATTTCAGAAGAGATTTCTATATCTGACCACCGGTACATCCGTTTTGAATTCAATGCAGTTAGGGAAAGTCAGGCTGTGTATAGGAATCCTCAAAAAACAGGCTGGGAATTGTTTTGGGACACCTTAAATTCCAACGTAACTCATTCCAATAGGCAGGTGCTCACTAGTTGTGCGGGCGTTGACTTCGACAAGGAGGTTTGGGCTATCACCACTGTACTTATCAACCCTTACGAGTTCTCTTGCCCTTTAAGCAGAATAAAAAAAAGCTTTCGACCCTCTGTGACTCAAGCATGAGCTCAGGGTGGCGAGAAGGAATGTCTGGCATCTATGTAACAAAGCAAAAAGAACAAAAATTCTCAATCAGAGGACTGATCGGGCAGATGCATTTCTGGAGCATCCTATCGCCTCAAACGACAGTGAAGTAGAATGCCATTCAGAAAGCTAAATGGCAACCCTGCAGACTTTTCTGTGGAAGTGTTGACAGAGTGTCGGTGAAATATTCACCTACGGAAAGTGTCGTTTATCCAAAGTACCCATTCAATCAGAGCACAGAGCGATTCGATTGGGCAATGCCTTGAGATTCTAATCGATCGTTTTAACCCTATTATGGGTGAGACCGCTATGTCAAATGGATTCCCTGATCTGGCAACAAAACTTGGCGAAGATTCCGTGGATTTTATAACAAAATCAAAAATGGGCCATGAACTTTTTCAGAACATTTAAATCGCCAGTGGACAGCTTTTTGTGTTTCCTGACGGAGATTGGCTACAGAGTCGTTTGCTAGGCGGACGATCTTGACATTCTCTTCCAGCTTCCACGGTAACATGAAGAACGCTTAAATCTAGGCATGAGATCTTAAGTTTTGAGGATATATCCACTTCTTTCTTATTCATAAAACTTTCTAGAACTATCCCGGTTAAAACTCTTTCATAGTAGGCATAGGGACAGGAAGACGGAGAAGAGGCAGAAAAATATAAAACTCTGGGAGGGAAAAGTGTGTAGTGTAAATGTAAAAGTATATATCCTCTTCCGCGTAATAATATTTTTTCTTGAAAATTCGACATGCAAATGAGATCGCATAATCACAATCAAGTGATTAAATGCAAAATTTCCCAGTGTAGATGGAACTACAGCTCCTGAGCTGAAAATATTTAATTGATGTTCGAAACACTGCTGAAATAAATGCAAAACAATTAAAGGTGACAACCTGAATCCATTTAACTTTGTCTGAAGTGGCAGCTTTAATTCCTCCCACGGATACATTCCCAACAATTCCCCTGAATGCACAATTCTGTCTCAACTTACAAATTGAAATTAAATTAAGCGACTTAAAAGCGTAGAAAAAGTTCGCGTATGCAAATTAGAGCTGGTGGAATTTGTGTAATCACATTCAAAGCTAAGCGAAAAGTTTTATCTTGACTGAAAATCCATGAATTTTGATAAATCCGAGGCGGACGAAATAACCAGAACAGAACTAGATACAAATGAAGTTCAAGAGTTCGGGAATCCTTACTTGCAACGATGTTCTTACTTTTAGCTGGGACTCGGAAAAGAATACCGGAGCGAGGATTGTCGAAAGGGCGTAACTATGAAAAAGGACAACAACTTTTGTGTGTGTGTGTGTGTGTAAAAAGTTTTCAGCCACAGCATCGTAAGCATTTTCAAAAGATAAATTTCTTTGAGATATTTTTGTTCGAGTTTTTGTCTGCAAGTTTTCTTCTGTCTGCAAAGTCGACAATTTTCTTCTACGTGGATGCAGAAATGCAGTCATTCCATCTTCGATGGTGAAGAGTGAAAAATTCTTTCGATTCATTTTCGACAAAAAGGATTGTGTTCTACTTCAAAAAAAAAAACAAAAAAAATTATTTCTCTTAGAAAAACGCTGCTTTGCGAAGGTACGTTTTATTTAAACTATTCTTTCTTCAAGTAAATACCTTAGGACAGCAATAATAGATGCAGAAATTCAAAGGATCATTTGTTTTGTTTTCTTCCTTGCTATTTTATTATACATGAAGTGCTTTCAACAAAATGGGCTTATAAAATCAGTACCTCCTTTACCATTCAGTGGTCATGAACAATATAATAAATAAGGTCTGTAATATATTCACTATGCATATAGTGCTAGTAAAAATTAAGAGGGAGATAGATACTTTGTAATCGGAGAATTTTGAAAAAAAATTTGAGATTAGAATTGAATTGAATTGATTCTATTTGGCGTTATTTCCAAGGATGGTGAAGAATCTTTATTGCCTTTGAAACGATCAACATTACTCCTGCTGTACAAAAACATGTCAAGCATTGAAATTTGGCTGATCTTCGTATGGTGCGTAACTAGAATTTTTCCCGCGTTTTGATGACTAGCTTCATCTCACAACATGTATATATTTCGAGATGCACCTACTTCTGCAGACGTCAATAATTTGCTTCTGTACCCTAAAACCTGACATATTAAGCTTTGATTTTGAAACGCTCGCCACCAGGTTCCACAGGAGAGGACAGCGCCTTTCCAATCTTCGTTATCTGTTTATCCTTCTATAAATTGTTTTTGTTTTAATCTTTGCTGCTTATGGAGTTCATTATAATATCCCATGGAAATGGGATATTATAATGAACGGAATGCGGGATTAATTGATTTGGCCGAAAGGAAAATTTGCTTTTTTTGACGAGGAAGTTTTCGCGTCCGACGCTCGGCTTATTCCCTTACAGGTGAATTAAACTTCCTGCACAAATCCTACGAGAAAGTCTTTGCGTCTTGCACGAAACTGATTTTCTTTCTTATTTTTGTTTTCAGATTTCTTTCTTGTCATTTCTATTCTCAACTTTTTCGCTTTCCAGAAAGGGATAACTCTCATTCCAGCGAACCCGAGATAATGAAATGAAAAGTAAAAAGACATTGAGGGACAATACAGAGCCCTGTGGCACACCGTCATTGATATAATAGGCATTAGGATTCACCATTAAGGGTTCACTTATCTAAATACAGCTGTTCCAGCTATTCCATTACTATCTATGTTCATTTTCAGGATTTTCAAAAAAGTATCTTTTATTGAAATTATTTGAAAACATGAATTTCTTAAGTTTTTGCGTCCGACGCTCGAAAAATGGATAGAAGGGATAGGATAAGGACACATGTGGTAAGAAGTGGGGTTGTGTTCTTGACTCAAATATTGCTTCCAGATAGCAGCAGAAAGCCAAAAGCTTGAGCAGGAAGTTTTTCGAATTCCTCTTTGTGCTTATTTCATAAGTTCGGGTGGGATGAGGTTATCTATTCCTGGAAAATGAAAAAGTTGAAAGGCATTAAAATGGCTTTTTATTTGTACTGTTGGAAGGTCCACTATAAGACGAGTCGCTTAATGTAAGCGTATTTATAGCGAGCGTAGAGGGTTCGGTAGTATGACTATATAAAATTCAAAACTGTAGATTGTGTCACTGATAAGCAGGTTTAATACAGATTGAGGTATGGAAGTTAATCTTTGATTAAGAATTTGTATATTGTAGTGTTACTAAAAGGAATTAATATCATAAACGTACGGCAGGAATGTTATACTGATAACCGTAGTATTTTTCTACTGGCTTTTTATTTTTGTCCTAGTATCTGTTACCTAGTTACTCTGACTACTTTTAGTGAAGGGAGTATCTAACGATGCCGAATATCCTATTCTGTCCCATATATTCAAAAATTCCTTAAAAATTCGGTCATTTCGGATGATTTGTAACTGAGAATTTTAAAATATGATAGTGAGTTACATAAAAGATTTATTACCTATATTTTTAATGAAAAGTAGATTTTAATAACAATAATGTTTCATCAAAAATTGTGTTTTATCTGAAAATTTTTCTAATTGACCTTAAAATATTGACACTTTAGTACCACAAACAATAGACAACACAAAATTTAATATAAAAGTTTAACATTCTAAATTATGAAAGAAACTCATCTTTTTAGAGCACTAAAAAAATTAAGTTCTTCCCATTCTAATGTTGGAAAACAGCCGAATTGTGTAGTAATAAAATATTTCAACTAAACTGAGTGCAGAAAATCCCATGAACAGTCCAAACAGTCCTCCACAATTTGCAAGAAAATCCGTCACACCGTAGAGTTCCGATCTCTTTGAAGTGATGAACTGATTCTCTTTGAAAAATATAGAAAGTCGGGACATTTTCACTCTACAAAGTAACAAACCGTAAGTGCTATAGATATTTGTGCAACCTGCATTTACCCAGGATGATCATCCATATAGGAGTCATTAAACGCATTCAGTAGTCTTACGAGATCGAAATCAGCTTGGGAAACCTCTGCATTGTAAGACAATGACGTGCATGCTGGTAAGCAATTACACTTGGTTTCTCCTCGAATATTCTCCCCGGATCCTTTTAGACCTTCACTGAATTCATCCCTCAGTAAACTATCTTCGGCATCTTGATAGCATTTTATGGCAGATATATCGCATATAGGGGTACCCGGAGTTCCTAGAATTGGAATCAGTTAGGAATTATTGCCAATTGCCCAATCGATAGTATATTGCTGATATGAACTTGGCATTGAAAATTTTACACAATTGCATTTTTGTAAGGTGTAGTTAGCTAAACACTCCAGTTCACAGTTGTTTTGGGTGTAAACCTTAAAAAATTTTAAATAGCGCTCTTTGCTGAAGTAACATTGTCGCCTAGAAGATAAAAATAAAATATATCAATTTTAAATTTGATATTTTAGATGATAGTACCTCATTGCCGAGTAGTGCTTCAAACCGTCTGAAGTTGTTATCATGTTCGGCTTTACAGAAACAAGAACTTCCTTCTCGAATGGTACTCGGAAGTACTGGCGGGATACTTGAGGTACATCTTCAGGAGAGTGGAGAAGAACCTTTTCAAATAAAAGTTAAAATATTAGAAAGCAACACATAACACTCGCGTAATTAAAAAATTAATAAGGTTTTATTTTATTTATTGTGGCCTTCGATCTTGGTGTAAACATGGAGTAGAATTTCCCTAATGGCGGATCTAAATCCCACGCGAGAAGAACTCAGATAAGCTAGCAGCACTGATGGGAATGAAAAGCCATAAATAGAAATATACACAAATCGAAGCAGGATGGAAGGTTGCGGTTTGACGATAGGCCAGCGAAAGAAGATGCAGAAAAGGATTTGTGCGGTTTCGAGTGTGCGGAGGAAGATGCTGGAAGGTGCTGGATGGTGTTGGCAACACTGATATCTAATAAATGGACTGATCAATTTACTATCTCAGAATACATATCGGAAACGCGAGAGAATGTAGTTCCATCACTTTTGGTTGTTATACAATTTAGAATGCTTATCGGAAAAGCGGCAGCAATATAAAAGTGGTGCCATTCAGCTCAATGCAAGTTGAGTAACATGCTTAGTCCATATTTATATGTCAATGGTTGATACTGGCAGGTTTTGTGGGATATAGAAAATCAGCAAGATGCAGCGTTTGTATGTTAAGAAATTTAGCGTAATATTAAAAAACTGTTAAAAGTCTTCAAGAAAGGCGGCGATTATTTTGGAAATAGTCGTTTTGGGTCGTGCATGCCTACAAGTTGCTTCCGGCATCACACCGAAGCTTTATCAATCCAAAGAAGTAGTGCATTCAGCGTTTCAAAGCGAGGAGAATACTAAAAATAAAATTTGGGGGACAAAATTAAAATTTAAAAATAAAACAAGTTAAAAAACATATAAAAGGATTTTAAAAGAAAACGTCTGAGTGCAATAAAACATATAAGAATATTTTTACATTACGGAGGCCATCCTTTCTTTCTTACTTTTTGCTATCTTTTGTTTGCTTATCGTCACTTCTCATCTCACTTAAAGCATGAGCCATTATTGGACAGGATTTTGGCAAGAGACGATCACCGGGATGTTAACCGCAGAAGGAAGTATTTACGTCTAGGAGAACCGCCTAATAGGATGATTATTATGGAACTTTGAGGGGTATTATTGGCATCCTTTAAAGATAAAAAAATATTATAGAAAATTAACAAAGATTTGTAGATGATTAAAGTATAAAAAAGGTTAATTTTTCAGCATTACTTATGGAGTAATCCAATACTATGATTATTTTTACACCGATATGACGAAAACACTCAAAAACGAGAAAAGATTAAGATAAAAACAGTTCTTTCACCCATAAAAATCAATGCAATTCTATTTGAATTATAGATCCATAAGTTCTAGTGTCTGTTTGCGTTAATATCATATATTCTGATATTTGTGAAAAATATTTCGACCCATTCTTAAAAATGTTAATGCTAACGATGTCAGAGATCTTTGTGCTCAAACTGGAACATTCTAACTCTTTATTGGTCTAGAGTCTAAGCACATCTATACCACAAAAACAAATCTCCTGAAATCTTTTTCATTATTTAAAATTTTCTACCAATTTCGATATCCTATAAAAGTGCTTAATGTCGTCGTCGTAACAAGTGGGAAAAATGATTTTTTCACATAGCGAATTTAGATTAAACTAAACATTTAACTTTTTTTCTCATACCTTGAAACCTTGAACAGGACCCCGACATAAATAGTCCAAATCATAATCAAATCCTTGTATGGCAAGAAACAATCCAGGTCTCGCACCCGCTCCTAAAATTCTTTCAGGATAAGTTTGCGTTCCTGCTGTATTACTGTAGCCATCCTGTAAATTCCACTCCTGTTTCGTTCTTCGTTGTTGCTCCCAAATCAAATTATAATTTACTCTAGAAGGGGCTTAAGAAATTCTATTATCTTGATAATAAGTGCTGCACTGGGAACTTACGTGTTCTTGCGATAGATCTCTGTAGAATTCAACCCATTGAAAGTGTAGCAAATCCCATCTTCTGTGATTACTTTCATGAAAAGAGGGTAACAATCACCTATGACAGTTTTCCACTTACAAAACGGATAGGTGAGGTTAAATTCGGGTGCAATGTCTTCTAGCAGAGGTATTATATCAATGGCAGGGAAGGGTTCAAAGTTGATATCTTCCAACAGATACGATTCGCAAACTTGCAGCAGAGCTGGCATATGTTTAAATCTAAATTAAACACCATCAAGAGTAGAGTCACACGAAATTTATGTACAATTCCTGAATAAAAACTCACTCCTCTTTTTCTAAATTCCCCGGCACAATAGTTGTATCATTGTCGTCCAAGTTTGCCAGCATAATACCATAGAATTTTGTGAAATTGAATAATTTTTGCTGGGTTTTTGTTTCCGGGCAAATAGTAATCGCTGGGAACGGAATCTCCCACACAGGCGTTGATTTTTCTGAAAAACTAACAATGACCGGTGTCTCGTCCCACTTCCGCCATGTGCTGTGAATTAGTTGGGAACAGTAGTATATTGATAAAATAAATACAAAAACCCAAAAAATCCTGTAACGAAATGCCCTGTCAACAGAACGGTCACATGCAAATTCGATTACCTTTCAAAACAGGGACGCCTCTCCTCTGACAGGTATTTCAGCCCGTGGATTGTGCCGTGCGAGCAATATTCCAGGAATATATTAACAATAGCCTTCCGTGGAGTGTTATACATTTCTGCAACGCTAGTTTCGCATTCTGCTGGTACACCGCTCAAAGCAAATGATGTGGTCTCTTCGGATTCATCTGGCAAGGGTACCGGCAGCTTGTAGGAGAATTTGCTTCATGTGGATAAAAAAAAAACACACTTTAGGTACTTCAAGTGCACTTTGAAACATTTGCAAATTACGAACCAGCTAGGCATTCTGGATAGAGAGTGTACACGTTCTGGGAATTGGGACTATTGCAAGTGGCATACTAACTTTGTGTGGTGCACTATACCAGCAAAAACTTACGAATATTTACCGAATTGGTACCGTTCGTTGCACTACGGACTATGACTGTATGAGCTTCATAATTTCATCTTTGTCGCCAGTTGGAACTGATTAATTTTCTTTAAAATTTGGTGAAACTGAGTCAAGAGCGCTCATTGTCCTCTAAATTAAAACCATTTTTTGTTTTCACATTTCAAAGGTTCTCCTGGAGTTATTTACCTCTAATTTTTTAATTGTTTGATTGGGTAGATTTCAGTCATCATGAGATGATGATAGAATACCATAGCAGTGAAGAAATAATTCATATTGACAGAAAAGACTTATTTGCATAATAAACGCTGCATCGGTCGTGCATGGTTGGCGAGGCATCTTCTAAAGTTTGCCTGTATCAAAAAATTGAGAAAAGCTATACTAAATCTTGTAATTGTTGGCCTGAAGCAATGTACCTAAACAGCTGAAAAAGATCAATGGATTATGTGCATTTTCACAACCAAACAAAAGGCAAGTAAATTCCCTTTTCACGCATTTTAAATTCGTAACACTTGCCCTTAATACTTTCAAAATATAACGATCTCTCGTAATCTATTGAGCTTAATGGAATCTCCGCCCAAAGGTAATTGGTTCATAAATATTTGATGGGAAAGAATCACTTTTCTGTCTCTCGTAACTCAAAGTGGCTGCTTAAATTTTGAGCAAAAGCTTATTCATAATTCAAGAGATTATGTAGCAGACATCTTAGCTTCCTCTTAGAAACTCCATGGAATACTTAAGATAGTAAGGAAGGCTTCCACGAATCCATACAAGCCGGAACTTATTTTAATATATTCACCCTACTCCTTCTGTTGGATGCTGCCTTATGAATAGACCCAACTAAGCTACTAATGACGGTTAATTAAAGGGATACTTGCAGGATTTCTTAGAGATTAAAGATTAAAAGGAAAAACTTTTCATAGAAATAAGTCAAGTAGATACAGATTTATAGCATAATAGTGGGGCTTCCAGACGATTACATTGTTTAAAGATTAACATCTGACATATAAATTGAAAAATGAGAGCAATTGGATTTGTTTTCAGAACTGTCTTCATGTGCGTTAAGTGAATAAAGGAATATTTATGCTGTACAATTAATTTCAATGGTAAATTCACAACGCATACTTCTGACCCCCGGAGCTTGAATGACTCGAGAGCCGCCAGAAACCACTGCCGAAAACCTTCTCACCAACAGCTTAAATATCGCAATATTATCAAAAAATATTTTGGTTGGGAATGCGATAGGACTGATCCGGGTGTATCATTGAAGCAATCACTGAAACAAATATCGTCCCACGTTGTTTGCAAACGATTTTGTAGTCTTCGATGTACAAAGTTACTGACCTCCCGTTCCTCATCCCGACTTCTTTGATTAAGACGCAGATCAGACCGGCTCTAACTGGAGGAAAGGTCGGTCTGGTCCTCAATCACCGAACTAAATGCCTCCAGAAGTTCAGGAATTAAGGAATTCAAGAAATGTATGAAGAATTTTGGGGTCAGGTCGTCATAATCAGACAAGGTATGACCTTTCCCTTGTGACAGTAATCAGTTCCTCGAGTATGAGAACTCGGTTCGGAGCGTTCCTACTTTCTTTCGAGAAGGAGAAAATATGTCGAAGAAATTTCATCCACAAGGAGTCGGTGCGGAGTATAGTCGGGTGTAATAACCTTGCTGGGTTGTATACATTCGTCAATTTATCGAGCCAAGTTTTACGAAGGCAATCGTCTGGAAGATTGGGGGTTTAGAACTCCTGCAACCAGTGCAACTGGTACAAGTAATGCCAATAAGTTGTATAAGAGTTGTCAGCCGTGCTTTGAACTTCTTGTAATGAGAGAGTAACTTTGGTTGTGTTAGAAGAAGTCCTCCAATACGGTATACATTTGTCACCAGATAGGAAGCATGATACCGGATCCTACTAAAATGTGTCTCAAAAAAGGAACAAATTTGCTTCTTGCCAACATTCCATAGCTAGCCGAAATTCGAGGAAGTTTCCCTCATAAATAAGGTAATTTTAATTTCTAATACATGGATAAGAGCAATTTTTAAAGCGAGAGATTTTTAATAAATCTATCAATCTAATTTTCTTTCCCAACTCATGAAAAACCCGTAAAATAAATTTCCAGCCTAACACGCCATCTCAATGTCATTAGTGCGAACCACTGTACAAACAACTGCAGAGAACTCAATTGTTAATATTTCCCTAAGCAATACCACCCATCCACAAGTAACCCTGAGTTGTTAGTGTCTTACTAGAGTAACAAGTATTTTTATTCAATGTTATCGATTAAGTTCCACGCCAAACTGTCTCCTCGAAGCTTGCAGCAAATGGCACCAGTTCCACTACTTCTGAATTACCCAAACATAGAGTACTTCTCTGAGATCTGTAAGAAGCATATAAAAGTGAAAACATTGACCAAAACTATGCGAGAGTTATGGAATATGCTGCAAGTACTCACGTGGAACAGCGCAAACAATGTTTAATTACATTTGATGACGTGTATTGGCGCTCCTCTGTGATGTGCCAGTTAACTTTGTACAGATGAAGTGTGTCGTCAAGCGTAAGGGGATTCAGACTTTCAGCGCTAGTGTAGACTGAACATAAGAAGTTCTGTGGAATTATTCATCGGGTGCAATTTGAAGTTGGATGGTGTAATGGGCTCGAGCTAGCAATTCTTCGACTTTTGAAGTTCTAGAGAGTGAGATTGTGAAAAGTGAATTACTGTGATGAGTACCGAAAGTGCTGTGACAGTGAGAAAAAGCAATAAACCTGGCGAAGAAGATGAAATCATATTTTCACTAAAAGGTGAGCCAGATGATGAAAATAAAACACATTGGGTTCGATCAAAAGCTTTCTGTGAATGCTTTTCTGAGTACAGTTCAAGTACTTCAATTCATGGTGTGCAATACCTCGGCGAGGCTAATCGTCCAGTGTGGGAAAGGTTACTATGACGTGAAATTCAATGGCGCCTTTAATGTCAATTATTATTTTTAATAGGTTATTTTGGATTGCAGTGTTCATCATATCCATCTACACTTGCTCTCATATGATTCACAAACTTTGGAGGAAATGGCATGACACCCCGGTTATTGTTACTTTCAATGAAAGGGAAACAGAAATATGGAGGATACCTTTTCCGGCCGTTACAATTTGCCCACAAATTAAAGCCAGTAAAGATATATTTAGTTTTGAGGATGCAGTTAAGGTGCCATTGGAAAAGTTAAGTGAAACTGAGTAAGTATTTTTGAGTATTTGTAAAAATAAGAAACTATGTCAGTTAACTTTTCTTAACGCTACTGAATTTATTATAATTGTTTTACGTTGAACATATAAAAAGAAAGAAAGAATATTAACATTGTTTTTGTATAAAACGAGGGACATAAGTAGATAAGTAAAGGCATGGCTTGAACCTATGAAGCCCGAATCACACAGGTGTCTAATGACACTGAATCCATTTTGTCAGGCTTTTAGTAATGTGAACTGGCTCGAATTTTTGCTATTTATAAAAAGACCAGAAGGTCCGAAGCTTTAAGGGGACATCCTCAACAATTTTTTTAAATATCCTTCTGATTTTTTTTGGATAATTTTATCAAATCCATGGAAATAATAACTAAAGGAAAGGCCCTGATATATAAAATCCGTGTACGTGTGATAAACACTTGCACTTGTTGGCAAGGGGTAAAACGGGCAAAGAGACTATCGCCTTTCTTTGACGTTTCTCGATGCCATTTTGATGATTTCAAAGTACGAAGTCGCGTTTTTAAGTGTTTTTTTGAATTCTTACCTAAATTAGAAAGTGAAAGTTTTGTGAGAAGATGAAACATAGTGGCAGTTTGCTTACTGCAAAAGATAATTTTTAATAAAGGCCGAAATACGTGGAATTTTCACCATGAAGTGCGCTGTCTTGTGTTGTAAAAATAATCGGCGATATTCAGCCGGGAAGTCATTTCTTAGGGAAGATAAAGTGTTTTAAAAAGGGTTCTTGGTGTTTTTAAAGAAATAATGGAAAAATGTCTGTTTAAATTGAATAAATTACCTGTAAAATTAAGTTAAAATTCACTCTTCTCGAATTGTTTACATTGTCAATTCAACGAATTTTATATCGCCTTTCTTTTCCAATGGCAGCACCAAGAAATTTTAGTAAGTAATGGGGGCATCGAAAAAATTTTTACAAATAATTGTGAGATATAACAAACAATTGTGAGATTCCGTGTGAAATAACAAAAGAGTTAATAGGTCCATATGGGAAGTTCTTTTCAAACTTTTTATTACTTTTGGTATCATCAAACGTTAATGCAAAATACTTATACGACAAAATATATTAACTCCCTTTAAAATTACCATCAATTGACTACTTCTATGGCAAAAACTAACACATTGCTACTATCCTACCACATACAGAAAATTGCTTCATTTTCCCGGGGTTATGGCCTTTCCTTTAGTTATTATTTCCATGATCAAATCTCATGATTTTAAGAGTCTCAAAAATGGTAACCATCAAATATTGCGTGAACTGAAGGTTTATTATCCATACTTACCACCTTAGGCCACCAAAATTCTTTTACTCTTATCCTATCACGATAGCACACTCCACTGACATTGGAACTGGTTTTCCATAGTCCTTTTAAAAAACACCTTCTGCCCAAAACCTTTAGTATCTGAATGACATCTTTTCATTTATGCCATCAGAGTATGGACTGTCCTGCCTGTGGAACTTAGAAGAGGTTGCATATTAGATCCAGTCCCAGACGATGGCTTCTTTCTTGTCAATAATTTAGGGTCGTTAAAATAAAATAAATGCTTCGAAAAATTTACCATCATTGAAATTTGCATATTAGACTTCATTTTATGTCCTTCACATAGATCCAGGAAGACAGCAATCAATAAAACATCCTACCCTATATTTATGGTTGTGATATTTCCGATAAAATAGTTATTTTCAGTTCCATTAGACAATTTCTATTAATACCTCCTCCGGAAAACATTCTGTTTTTCTTGTGCATATGTATTATTGCATTCGCGTCAATTTCTCGTAATATATAAAATTTTCTTAACGCCAGCTCAATTGGCTTACGTTATTCATTCGAGAAATCTTCCATCTATAGTTAATTTGATCAGGCATATCATTGCAGCTAATTAAATCAATTTCACAGTGAATGCAACTATATTCCCGACAGCTTTGACACAATGGAGCCAAGTAATCAGCAAATTGATTTAATTTAATTATTTTTAACAGCCGAATGCATTCTGGCACTGCACTATTAGTCATAGTTTATTTTAGGTTGTTGCGAACTGTTGGATGCCATCTGTTGCAACTGAAAATATTGAGTTGAAATCTAAATGATGAAGTTGCGAATAGGGTTCTTTAAGGTAATATGGATATTAATTTGATGAAAAAGTCAAAGGGTGTGGGAAACTAACATTTTTCATACCTCATTTTCTTGCACTGAATATTTCGAACCTTTGTGGGCTTTTTAAGTGTCTCTAATTACGTTTGTGAGCCTTTTTATTTGAGGTTTTTTGGTGAACTTTTCGAAAGAATTGATTACCACGACACAAAGTTGTATGTTTCCGACCGAGTTAATTTTTTGTATTATATTTATTATTACATTTTTCTCTGGCTCACGGCGGCGGCTGAACGGGTTCAGATTGAGATGCATGTCGGCATGCCTCTGTGGCCGTGGATTTGAATCCTGCACAGAGCGCAATGATTTATCTGGGTACCAGTGGTTGAGGCAATTTTATTAACGATTTTGCACAATATAAATTTTATGCCAAAAATTGTGGCTCAGTTGCAACATTTGCCAGGTTAAAATATGTCGAAACCACGTGAAGAAAGCCTATCTACTGTAGATGACGACGTTATCAGAAAAAGAGCTTACTGCCAACCTGAATAACTTGCATCAATGAGTGCAAAGCCACTTTTCCATCAAAATACGCATATGCGACTCATTTCGTAGAATTAGAAGATATATCTATTCGTTATGAACTTCTTCCTCCTGGAGAAAGGATTATTGTCGAAAAATACTGGGAGTAGCTGCAAAAATTGAGAGATATCATAAGGGTAAAGTGTTCAGTATTGATCAGCAGAAAAGGTGTTGTCTTTCGACACGACAGTACTCGATCTCGTGCAGCTTTGCAGACTCTACAGAAATTGGTG
>QYTT01080440.1:0-13048 GCA_006980735.1 Dasypogon diadema | reverse complement strand
GGCGGCGGCTGAACGGGTTCAGATTGAGATGCATATCGGCATGCCTCTGTGGGCGTGGATTTGAATCCTGCACAGAGCGCAACGATTTATCTGGGTACCAGTGGTTGAGGCAATTTTATTAACGATTTTGCACAATATAAATTTTATGCCAAAAATTGTGGCTCAGTTGCAACATTTGTCAGGTTAAAATTTCCCAATCTCTAAGATAAAGAATTATCTTAGACGTACAAAACAAAAATACTAGGATAAATCACAGCCCGCCCCTAAATTATATAATAAGAATAAAAAACTATCAGTTTGATCGGGGAGTTCAATCAAATTTTCCAAATGGAAATAAGTCATCACTTTTTGCTGGTAAATATTCATAGATAAAAAATCCATGTCACATTTTTAAGAATTGTCCTGGTGTCTACTATAAAAATATGTAAAGATGATTTGAATAACACAAGTTTTGTCAGGAAAATTAGCTAGTAAACCATATCAGTTGATAAAGTGAATATATGTCATAATAATATGAGTTTTACGATTAGAAATCTATCCGAAATTTTTGGTTCTGATGCTTTTCAGAGAATGTTTCAGATACTTCGAGCACAGAATTTCAACCTTCAAGACAAACCACGTGAAGAAAGCCTGTCTACTGTAGATGACGACGTTATCCGAATAGAATTGGAAACAGATCTTTATGTGACAACGCAGAAACTCGAAAATAACCTAACTGCAGCGAAAGCGAAGTGAAAAGATACTTCGCATCGTTTTTGCATTGCTTCCTCGATTTTACTCTGAAGATCCAGTTTAGGACAGAAAAAGAGCTTACTGCCAACTTGAATAACTTGCATCAACGAGTGCAAAGCCACTTTTCCATCAAAATACGCATATGCGACTCATTTCGTAGAATTAGAAGATATATCTATTCGTTATGAACTTCTTCCTCCTGGAGAAAGGATTATTGTCGAAAAATACTGGGAGTAGCTGCAAAAATTGAGAGATATCATAAGGGTAAAGTGTTCAGTATTGATCAGCAGAAAAGGTGTTGTCTTTCGACACGACAGTACTCGATCTCGTGCAGCTTTGCAGACTCTACAGAAATTGGTGAAATTCGACTAGGAAGTACTTGCCCATCTATCTTATTTCTTCGATATAGATTACCAGATTATTATTCGTCTCAGTTCCTCCAGAAATTTCTTAATGAGATTAGCAAAACACAGGTTACAAAATACGTACTCTAGTCCTCAAAATAGCTCCAATTAGTTTGCGAAAATATTTGAAGTAATCCACGCATTCCAAGTTCAAATATCCAACAACGGGGAGTTCTTTTGTACTCATATCCTGAGGATTTGAGAGAGAATTATAGTCGAAATGCAACACCATATATTGAGAAATTGTGACCAATTTAGAAGTTCTATGCAGTTTCATTGTTGATCGCATTTGTCCTGTAACCGTAATCACCGAAAAAAATCCTACCAGTGATTATGATAATGGAGATAAATGATAATGGACAATCGAAGCATTATGCAAAATCTTGAGAGTTAGTATATATGAGTCTGATGCGAATGAATGTAAAATATCGTTTGGTAGGGAAGATTTCTCCTGCATGGTTTCCGTATTCCTTGTTACAAGCAGAAAGGTAGATTCGATTCAAGAGAGGGAATTAAAATATAAAATTAAAAGCTTCCAAATCCTAGCGTAGCATATGGGATCAATACCTGAGAGGAAACCTAGATATGCTATTTTGCTAGCTTTTAGTCGCAGTTTTGAATAATTTCATTTATGCAAGTGTACTTGATAGGTATCTTTATGAGACTGTAAACTTGCAAAAGGAATTATTCAAAGTCCATAATGCCAATGAACATAAATAAACCTCATTTGCTTCCTCGCGGTCTTTGATCTCTAGAAAGTATTTCATGCTGTAGTCTTTGTTAATGCCTTCTGCAAAGTATGGTATATCTTATAGAAACACATCTGTATTGCATTATGAATACTTTTCTAAAATACCCTGTATTTTTGTTGTGGACATGGCCTGTGTAATGGATTTTGTAAGGCTCACGTAATGAAAATCAAAATTGAAAAATTTTCTCGATTTGTTTAAGTTCCATCGAAGGCAAACATTTTTGAGATGGGAATTGCTAGTGAAGTGCCTAGCACTTAATAATTCTGAAGTGTTTCCATTTCGATGGTAAGGAAATTGCACCAATATGGCTGAAGCCTAGTCTGTCTAGCCATGGTCACTTAACAAAGCTTTCAAAAATTTTGCTCTTTGTCAGTTTGTTTTTAATTACAGGCATACATTTTATATGGGAGCAAAAATAAATTAGGATCCATTTAGTAAAGGGTTCCCGAACACAAGTTTCGACCACTTCTAGCGAACAGATTTTCTTGAAATTTGCCACACAAATAAAATTCTGATAAGGGTGCAACATTTTCTGGCGAATAGAGTAAGGGCATCGGGATAGGAGCGAGCTCCTATGGAAGTTTTCTATTCAGCCGCTTTTCTTCTCGAAATTTAGCACAAAAATACAACTCCGGCAACAATACAATATTTGCACGTAAGAAAAAGTGGGAATCATGAGACAGGGACTCCAAAGGTTTTGATAGTTTTTTTTTTGGAGAAAAGAGTGATATAACAATCAATTTCAACGAAATTCTCGTAAAATTACTTTCAAATACAAAACACATTCTTTTACCATATAACATACCATTTAACATTGGCTTTTCTACTTTTATTTACAGCAAGACATATTTAAGAGTCTTGTTAAGCTTATGTGACACAGGAGAAATGTTCTATGAAAAGTTGAGCAGAAACGCTAGCAAGGAAATTAATGTTATTGAAATAATAGAAAAACTCTCTCCGAAAATTACATTGGGGGTATTCTTTAAAGGTATTGCCACACAAGAGGGTTTATCGCCGATTATAACTGACGAAGGTTTATGCTACACATTCAATGGAATTGGAACGAACGAAATGTTTACTGCAAAAAGGTGATGTCGGAATTATAACTAATTAATAATAAATAAATTTGTCTGCCTACTTTCACAGTCACATACCAGATATAAGATATGGAAATATAGAAGACTCAGTGTGGGACCGTGAACAAGGATATAAGAAGAATACAGATCCAGAAGCATATCCCTATAGAGTCTTAGGATCAGGCATGAAACTTGGGATTAGTATCATTTTGTACAGTAGAAAAATGGATACGGACAAAACTTGCATGATACCACCAGATGGATATAAGGTACCCGGGGTCAAATTAATATTTTTTTTTCTTAATTTTAAAATTACAATTTAGAAAAGATGGCATTATAATGTTGTTTTAAATCAATATTACGGTGATGTTTTAGACTCGTTTAATTTCGTTGTAATTTTAACCAGTTTTTCTAATAAAAAAAGAGTTATAAATCTAAATTCCAATTTCATAAATTTAACTTAATTAATTTGCAGTTTACTTACATAATTTTCAGGTTTTAATTCACGCTCCGGATAATATACCGCAAATGTCTTCAAGATTTTTTAATCTTCCAGCAAATCAACATGTGGTAGCAGCCATTAAACCAAACATGATATGGACATCTGAAAGTCTGCGAAATTATTCACCTAAGAAGTAAGGAATACTATTTTCAACAATGCAGACATCATATACATATATTTATAATAATTTCTGTTTCTATAGCCGTCAATGTTTTTTCAACAACGAAAGGACACTAACGTTTTTCAAAAGATACACACAATTAAATTGTGAGCTGGAGTGTCTAACGTTTTTTATCTATTATAATTGTGGATGTGTCCCATTCTATATGCCAAGTACGACACATTAGTAATGTACCTTTTTTTACGAATAACAACCCTTCTTCTTTTTTCAGGAATAAAGGAAATGAAAATTTGTCAAACCCTAAAAGAAATTGAATGCTATGAAATGAACGAAAAATTCTTTTTATTTATGGAGGCAGAAGTTGAAATTTCTCAAAAACCCAAAGTGAGTGGGAAGGAATTTTGTAACTGTTTGCCGCCATGCACGTCTATTTCTTACAATACAGAAATTTCCCAGAGTTATTTTGACTTCCAAAAATTTACAGAAGTTACTAATTTTAATGATACTATTGAAGATCCAAAAAGGTAAGCAATATATGTTTTGTAGCTAAATTTTGTTTTTACTTATTAATGGGTTAATAATAAATAACAAATTTTTATTTTACAATCTATAGGTTTATCTGAATTTTGTAATTATTATAAAGATTCGAGTCAAATGAGGATCATGACATTTAATAGGTTAAGTCGATACGTTCAATGAAATTATTAAGTAAACAATTCAAACAGATATAACTGGGATTTATTTCAGAGGCTTCTGGCAAGATTAGGTTAGGAAAAAACTACTGATCATAAGTAGAGTCAGCTTCACAGAGAGCTTTAAGCATCACCTGTAGTGATAAAGAATTTAGTAAAATAATATTCTCTTTGCAACGTGCTTTCCTCTCCGAGATATTCGGTATTCCACAAGGTTCCATTCATTATCCACATTCAGTTTTTTGTATTACTTAATCATCTATTGCTGTACACCTTCGCTGTAATTGTCCTTGTGAAGGCCCTAGAACGTTATGCCATGGAATAGACAGTAAAATTTGTAATTACTCTTATAATATTTGTTAGGTTAAAGTTATCTTTGAAAACATTGGACAAGGCTATCCTTCTTATTGCAGATCTTACCAAAAGATCTATTCAATTGCTATAAATTTTTGAGTTATCATCAATTTTTCCGTGTTATAATATTTAAATATCGGTCCGTTTTCGCATGAGATTGATCAAAGTACTTGGAAATCTTGATGTTGCCAAAGACGCGAGACTAATGATATTTGTTATAAGTTCCTGGTTAATGAAGAAATCACAGTTGTTAGAGGAGCATACTGGCTGCAGTTGAATTAATTGATTATAATCTAAAGCCACCGGTGTGGCTCACACGAAAAAGTTAGTAAGAGCTCTCTTACTAACAGAGTACCGGGTTTAACGTGTTAAGATTGCAATTCAAAAGAATCCTCGTTGGCGTGATTCTTTAAAGTGGCATTTTTTTAAAATGCGAACTTCAGTTCGGATTGGGGGCACTCGTATAATATATAATGAGTTTCACCTGTCTATATAAACATTTTATTTACTGAAATCTATTCTTGGCGCGAAACTATTTAAATTAAAATCTCTTCTTTCTTCTCTTCCTACTCTTCATTATGAGTACTATCAACCGAAAGTCCACGCGATGTAGTCGATAGACGCATGTTTCTTAACTTCAAGATCAAAAGCAATGCATCAAAAGTTTGCCTCTAGTGATTTATCTACAGCTAGATCCCAATACAATTAGAAATTTTTAATCGAGAATTATTGAAGCTTAATACAAAAACTTTTTCTAAATCACACAATTGATTTATGATTAATGATTTTTCATATTCGTTAACGCTATTTTATTTTTATCCTTTACTATGAAAAATTAATTCTTCTTTTACTTATAGATCTGATCTATCACGATTGACAATATACTTCAAAGAAAGTACTTTCCTATCATCGAAACGCTCAGAATTGTATGGCATATCGGAGTTCGTAGCTAATTGTGGTGGCCTTCTTGGTCTATTTATGGGAGTTTCTATGTTAAGTTTTATTGAAATATTCTATTTTTCAACAATAAGAGTTTTAACTAATTTTTTCCGACGAAGAAATGACCAGGAATGGCTTTAAAGTTATTTAATACTATTGTTAATAAAATCTTTGTTATTAAAATGAGTTCGCACAAATTCATGTTATTGTTATTATAATAAATATATTGTGATATATACGTTATTGTAATTGTTTTTTTATTCTTATTGATATTCTTTCAAATACAAAAAGAAAGTTAGATATAATGGAAGATTAAATAATATTCAATATTAAATGTACTACTTTACCCATAAAATGGCAACACTGTTCAACTTTTTGCCGAAAGCGATGTCGAATAAAAAAATTTAATGTTGGTTTAGAAATGCCACTGTTGGTGATTGGTGTGTGGATATTTTACAGGCTTAGCAGTTGTAAGTAGCTGCAACTGGTGTTGCCAGCTATATAACACCCGTCGTGAAATCTGTACAAAATTGCTTAGAATTGATAAAATTGTAAATCATACAAAAATCATGTAATATTAAAGTGAAGCTGCGTGTTAAGGGCACTCTGTTACAGTTATATATTATTTTTTGTGATGATGAAGTCAATATAATTAATAATAATATGCTTTGAGTACTAATACAAAAGAGTTCCAATTACAGTTATGAAGATATTACCTACACCTTAAACAATTTTATGATTTCGTAAAATTCAGTTTCCATCCGCAACCTCTTGAACATATCAAATATCATAGAAAAATTCTTAGTAAATATTTTATATTGGAATTCCACAGTAAGATTTCAACCCCAGATACAGTATCAGCAATATCAGTTTCCATGTTAGTCAATATTTACCACAACTGATTAAATATTTATGAGAATATAAGATAATATTGACAAACTTTGCCCATTGTAATTGATTCTATAGAAACGTAGGTACCTATATAAAATGAGTTTTGGTACAGTGAAAAGCAGTTGAAAAAAGCGTTGTTACGGACCGTCTTGAAAGTAAAATTTCTTTCTAAATTTTTTATTATAAAACAACTCGGGTTTAAAAACATTTGTGAGTGGTTTTAACAGTTATCCTTATATTTTATATGAAAATACATAGTTGATGTATTCAGTATGGGGTTTAGTAAATTTCAATAGTTTCAAATTTTTCTATGCAACATTATTGAAAAAAGGTTGCATGGTTTTATTACAATATTTCACTATTTCTTTCCCATTCGCTCCAAAAATTGACAATACCTTTTCGTTTTTTTTCACTCTACACTTTTTTAACAGTTCAAATTTTTTTCATAGAAAATGAAGCACTTATTTCTTCTCGCTGCATTTATTGTGCTCGCGTCCGCCTACAATCTAGAAAAGGAATGGAAAATGTTCAAAGTATCTTTTGATTTCTAATATAGTATAACCTCTTGTTCAATATTTTGTTTTTTTTTGTTTTAGTTGAAGTACAGGAAAACTTATCACAATTCCTCCGAAGAGCTGCGAAGAAAAATGTACTTCGCTGAGAATTTGAAAATAATTGAGGAACATAATGCTCAGTATGAGATTGAAATTAAGAAGAGTGATCCCGAGTTTACATATACAGTTGGCATTACATTTCTTGCGGATTTATCGGAAGAAGAATTTCTCAATAAATATTCGTATCCATCGGATCGGGATCTGCAAATTAATGGCAGCATCTCTCAAGGGTAATAATCCTTGTTGACTACTAAAACTTAATTTGTTTAAAGCAATTTTAGTCCTCCTCATAAGAATATTGTGAAGAAAAATAAAGGTAACGATAAAGATAAGAATAAGAATAAAAAAAAGGATAACATGGAAAGTAAGGCTCACGTACCTATTAAAACATCTCTTACTGAGGAGTTTACTAACGAAATGAGCTGGGCGCAAAAATATCCACAAATTCCAATATTGGATCAAGGTATATATGTGATATTTTAAAAAAATCGTTAGGAGGCTCAAAAGTGTAATATTCGTAGGAGAGTGTGGTGGTTGTTGGGCGTTTGCAACTGTGGGAGCTGTGGAATATCATCTCGCAGAGAAAAATCCCAATGGTTTTGTAAAATATTCAGAACAGGAGTTAATTGATTGTTTAAAATCACCTGATAATAGGAAAAGGGGATGTTCAGGGGGTTTTCCAACGGAAGCATTCCAATATATAATACAAAATGGAATAACACCAGCTCAGTACTATCCTAATTTAATTCCTTTCCGTGATGGGATTTGCATCAAGGATAAAGTGCAGGTAGAATTGAAGGCAAAAATAACTGCGTTTAGACGCTTGACCACACCCGATGAGGAGGAGCTTAAGAAAATAATCGCTTTTAAAGGACCCGCTGTAGCTACCATTACCGTAACACCGAAAATGCAAATTTATGATATTAAAAAAGGAGAAGTATTTTATGACGAGAAAATGTGTCGTAAATATAAATATAACAAGCACACTGTTATTATTGTTGGCTATGGAGTTGATCCAAACTCTGAAAAAAACCATCGAGAATACTGGCTAATAAAAAATTCCTATGGGCCAAATTGGGGACTGAATGGGTATTTGAAATTAGCCAGAAATAAGAAAAGTCATTGCGGAGTAGCTTCTGAAGTATATTATCCCGAAGTTGAGTAATCGTTTTGAATAAAAACAGGAAATATGCTGAAATTTATTTTCGATTGATTTTTTATAGAATTTTTATTGTATCTTTTAACTTTGTGGATTTCAATTTGAATTTATGTGTTTTGTGAGGAATATGCTATATCTATACATATAGATTTAATGACATTTATTATTTTCCTTCCTTATTTTCAGGGATAATGAGACGAGAAAACCATTTGTTTGTGAATTGGTCGCTACAGGCCAAGACATAGAACGCGAGGTATTAGGGTTACTATGGTCCTGTGGACGTTGGATCTCTCCGTCAATTCTGCAAGTCTTATTTTGTCGTTACTTCGTACGGCTTTCAGATATTCTTCTTTTCGACGTCGGATGGCCTTCCAAATCGTGGTTGATTTTGCACATTTATTTTCTCGCTTTGAAGAGTGCAAACCACCGATGGAAAGCCATAAAATCTTTAAAGATGATAACTAGGCAATAAATCTTTTAACTAAATTGAGGTATTGTTGATTTTGCACGAACTATGCCACAAACCAAAAAGTTTTACGATTCTCAAACCACAGCATGGTGCAGGCATCCGTGTGTAATTAACAATTAACAACGAAACAACGAATTAAATTTTTTCCTGTAAGCATCGTTACTTCATAGAATTTTATTTTTGGATTCTTTATTTCATAACAACTGGTGGGAGTTTAGAGTACCCACTTAGGAAAAGTATCACATCCTTTAGTAAATTAATTAATTAACGTGCTGCAAACATTCTTAATTACCCAAATTCTTGAGATAATTCATGTAATTTGGTTAACCACAACAAGGCAAAGATTGTTAATGGGCCAAGAGATGTGTTTTAGGTATCTGTTATATATCAATTTTTCGCGCATTAAGTGTGATTATATTAATTTCATTAATTAGTCATGCCTTTACGTGTGAAGCAGAATTTTTGAATTAGTGCTGAAAATTTCAGAAGATTAAAACATTTTACAAATTTTTTTTTATTACCTCTGGTTTTAATATAGAGGCTTACATGTAAAGTAAAGTAACTCTGGTTCCTTTTGAGCAATTTATAGAATTATGGCTTTAAGGATGCTACACTGATATGTATTAGCTTTCTATGGGCGTGTAATTATATTCGACTTATTTCAAGTTATACTAAATAAATAGGCCCAGATCGAAGAGTTTAAATAATTATAAATATGTTCTGCAGTTTAACAAGAGATCACACCAAATGGGTTGAGGCGCTTGTCTGCAGATTTTCTCCTTTGTGGACGTGGCTTCGATTCTTGCAAACGCTGCGGTGATTTATCTGGGTATCAGTATGAATGGTTGAGATAATTATACTGACGAGAATTGTACTTGCGGGGTCACTGGGATGTTGTACAGTAAAAATTTCATACCAAAAACTGTGGTTTACTTGCATTTTATCGACAAAAAAAACGTTTTAAACGAAAAAATTGTATAAAACATTAAAAAGTAAAAGTGGTACAGATAGAGATAGCTGCAATAGTTGAGTCTTCACGGACTTCCTATAGTTAGTTTTTGGATCTATGGGATTCGTAGGTCGGAAATCCAAGGACTGGCTCACACAGGTTGGGACATTTCATCAAAGGCTGAGACCTTGAAGTTGATTTGAGTCGACTCCCCTTGAAGCGCAGCCTGTCCTCGTATTCACATGGCGCCATTGGTATGGCCTTCTGACGATTTGGATGTTATTAATTCTGTTAGAAACCAAAGTTTTTCGCCTACTGAAACGCCTCAGATCCAGCTAATACAATAACTGCGTCGGAATAGATATTTTAGATTTGATCGGTGCCAACTTTTATTTGGACGTTAGCAGGGTAATACTCTAGACCAGTGGTTCTAAAATATTTTGAAATCGTTCATGGACCGTGCAATGCCCTGTCTCACATTGGCACACTTTTTCTGGTCTTCTTATCAAATCGTGCTTACACGAAACGGGAGTCAACTACTTTTTCATTTGTATGGCTTTTAATGTAGCTGACACTGATGAAGTACTACTGGAACCAACCTTAGACGAAAAGAGGCGACCTGAGAAAAGTGATCCCATTTTGCTACCAAGTATAGCATTACGACGCGTGACCCATTTGATTATGTCGGAAATCATCTAGGGCGCATCAGTGCCGCGCGCCTTGGCGCATGCTTTCAGAGCCACTGCTCTAAGGACACAGGCTACTAAATGATAATTTACACGTTCCCTGCCACGTGTAGTGTTTTCGGCACACTTTTCTCTCACATGAGAATATCACAAATAATTTGAACGTATGTGGGAGAGTTATTCTCAGCGATTAAAGTCTGACAGGGAACGTGTTAAAAAGGAATTGTTGATAAAGAATAAGTCAAGAATATATGGCTTGACAATGTTACGATGAATTATGATAAGTTTAGAACACACAACCAGAAAGTTTTCTGGTAAAAGTATTTAGCATGCCATTTAGCGTGATAGATTTAAACACTTTTTTTTAGATCTTGGACTTGGTCCATTTTTGTCGTGTATCTGCCAATTAATTTTGGTTCTAATTATAGGCCTTGATTGAAACCAATCTCAGAATTTATATTTGCTTGAGCTACTCTAGATATCCCTATAATCACGCAAATCTATTACCATGTTACCAAGGCGTTTTATTTATTCACTTTCAGGATTACGATGTCACTTATGATGCCATTTATAGATACAAAGATAGTTCTAATAACTTTCCATTAAAGTTGATTACATTCACTGTCCTCTTTACGTTTATCTACTGTTTCAAAGCTATAAAAATATATCTTTAACATCAGGAGGTGTGATATTTTTTATTGGGTTCTGGGTGGTACGAAAATTAATTAATACGTATTTGTCATAGCAGTATGCAACTTCAATTGAAATAAAATTGGTGGTATTAGAGATCCAGCTAGCAATTTAGGAAAACATTCAATTACATTCGTCCGATAGAGATTAAATTTTTGATCTAATAAGAAATTAGTACCTCCAACTAGAGCCAAAATTCCGAAACACAGATTTAAGTATTATTATTTCTTAGTTTCACTAAAAGACCCCTGTTATCTTATGAGTGAGTAGTGGCTAAACAGAAAGCAGAGCCTCACTCAGGCAAATGTTGATTTAAAGATTTACTCTCAGGTAGAAATTCAACGTTCATGTCAACTTGTACACGAAAGTTTATCTACAACTTGCAAATATCTAGAACCAAACAAAAATAACAAATCGTCTATTGAACTAGGTGATGACGCGATTTGCGGCGCCCCAAATCTTCATGTATGGGTGTAGAATTACGAAACTACAAAGTAGAAAAGTTGGACTTGGCAGACCATTCAGTTCTACACCGGCGACTGTGAAAGCCGGAAAACCGAACGTTACACGATAGTCGAAAATATACAAATGCAATGTAAATTTAGATAGTTTTGAAAATCTGAAGTAATTACATGCTTGGTGTGCAGTGCTTTCTATGGAAATGAGTGCAAAAGATATCAGCGTAATTGAACGTAGTTCCAACAACAAGTTGGGGGAGGATGATCAAATCACTGCACCTCTTAAAAGTGAACAAAGTCATGAAAATCGACTACGTCGAACAAAAAATGTTTGTGAGTGCTTTCGTGAATATAGTGCCAATACCTCAATTCATGGTATACAATACCTAGGAGAGCCTAATCGCCCTGTATGGGAAAGGTTGGATGATATGTTAAAATGATGAATTCGTCTATACTTAGATGCATCTCTCTTTGGTAGGCTGTTCTGGATTGTGGTTTTTATCATTTCCATATACACCTGTTCGCATATGATCAACAAACTTTGGAGGAAGTGGAATGATACTCCGGTGATTGTTAGTTTTGATGAAAGGGAAACTGAAATATGGAAGATCCCTTTTCCGGCAGTAACAATATGCCCCCAAACCAAGTCTAATCCATTATCATTTAAATTTGAAGATGTTCTTAATAAACCTTTAGACAAGTGGACTGAGCGTGAGTAAGTATACATAAAATAGTATTATTGCCCACCTGTGTTTGTAAAGTAAACAGAATTACGAAACGACAAGCAGATAAGGTTCAGAGAATGATAAGAATAAGAAAGTTCAACAAATAGTTATAAGAAGGGGAGGAAAGTTGTTTTAATTAGCAGAAAAATGACTTTGTACTTCAAGCAGTGTTTTTAGTCAATTCTTTTGTTGATGTTTCAGTGATAGGTTCGTAAGAAATGGAACAATATTGGAATATAATAAATTTTACTTCCTGTTTTTAAGCCACTATCTCGAAATTTGACTGACTGTTCTTTGCCTCAGGTTTGACTTTTTAACTACGACCGCAATAAAAGTTCGGTAACACAGGGGAAAATGTTGAAACACATCCATTTTCACTTCAACAATTTTCAAAATCTTAAGATCTGCTTATGTTTTTTTTCTACAATATAAATCTTAAATCTCTATACATTTTTCTTGTTAGTAGCATTATTTTTGGAAGCAGTCACCAAACTCCTTTTTTTAAGCTTTATCAGTTGTCTGTTGATTGTATGTTGTCAAAAATTTTCTGACCATTCTTTCCCTTAACCAAACTACCCAGCGTTATCGTGAAATAGGAGATACTGCCCATAGGAAGCCCAAATATGTTCCAACAAAGATGGCGTATACAAGAGGCTGATCGAGCTGGGAGTTGGCTGATCTTCTTGGAGGAAAAAAATAAGGGTTCTTGTTTCGTATACAAGTGTCCGTAAGCTCTTATAAAAGGATGGTCTGAAGTCGGAGTATAGCGAAGAGATCTTGAATGGTTAGTGATTAGAAAAGGGTGCTTTTTTAAACAAGGGCACTTTTCTATTAA
>QYTT01080439.1:23918-36573 GCA_006980735.1 Dasypogon diadema | reverse complement strand
ATCACTTTTCGATGATGGATCAAAGAAGTCCACACTAAAGATACAAATTCTAAAGAGTCGTGGATAGAATTGTCGTTACCTTTGTACTCTGCACTCCTTTTCCAAAGGCATTCATAGAATTCTCGCACTTGACGTCAATCTGCATAACAAATGCACATGTCACATTTAAAAATCATTTCCAGCATAATTTCAATCCTTCAGCTCAATTGTTCGGTCTGAATGTACAACGGGATGACAACTCTGGCACTTTACATTCATTGGTTAGATCTCAACACCTCATGATCATTATTCATCTTAATGAAACAATTAATCATTCCAACGGGTCTAATTAGGAGCAAAAAGTCAGGAACGAGTGACACCACAAATCGGGTTCGAAACGCAGGAGGGGTACTCATGGGCTTGGCGAATACTCCAGAAATATTATGAAGAACGAAATCATTTGGAATCATCTTGACTGCTTGGATTTTTGACGTAAATGAGCATACCGGGATAGCGTCTTTGTTGCATCCAGACGAGTTCCCGCATATTCCATCAGGTCCATCAGTTTGTCTGGGGTTTTTGGTCATGATGTAGTTGAGCGGAATGCCACTTTTTGTACACGAAATCATTTTTCTGTTTCTGATTGTGGTGTAGTTTTACAGAAATGGAAGCCAAAAAACCCAAAGAGACAAGACGAAAGCCCCAAATGAACAAGAAAAGAAGTCATTTGTCCCGGGACCTTTTCAAGGGATTCTGACCATTGTCACTTCTTGATCTGATGAATTTTGTAGCGCATTGTCTCGATAAGTTGCGTGATAAATTAGCTCGGCACATTTTGGTATTTTATTTAAATTTGTTGGATCTCCCTAGAAAATTCTGAAGTTTGCCTTGCCACACACGACTAAGAATTCCATAGAGTTTCAGTGATGTCGTTATTTTTGTTTTGACGGGGTAATTGTCTGAAGTATCATATTATATTTCACTATTCACATTTGGAAGATTTAATGTGTTGACGAAATGGTGAAAACTGCCGCCCAGGAACATCGTTTCAGATGGTGCATCTATCAAGATTGAATTATTTTATGGGAAATGATTCCTTGCGATAAACTTTAAAAATTTCGAAAATGCAAGAATGAGAGTCAATTTTAGGACAGTATACGTAGAGTTGTTGCAGTTAAAAATAAGTCGTACATAAATTCTGATGAAAAAATCAATCCCAGAGCAAATTAGTTGGTCATGAGCCAAAAATAACCGGAAATTGTGACAGACTGAAGTAATGTCTTGGAACTTTTCATGGAAATTTTCGATATTTGGAATTATACACGAATTGAGATAGAGGAATCGTCACGTCCATCGAATTTCGACAGAGTGGTAAAAACAAGTAACACTTTCCCTTCTAAGTATCCTCCACTTTGAAACTAGGAAATGGGGGCAATCTGATAACCTCTTCCTCAGATTCTTACAGTCTCCAAAGAAGTTCGGGAAACACCATGAATCATGCAAATATTAGTCAAAACAAAAGGATAAATCTCGTATAAGGATATGCTTGCGCAAGAAAACGAGAAACTTACTCAGTCGTTGATATATAGTCTTTATCTAGTTTCGATTTATCTCCCTATACACAACTACCCCCTACATCCTTTTCTATTGCTTGAGTGTGCAAGTGACATATCGAAAATCTGGGATTTTGATTTAATCCCTTACCAAAATCCAATATTGTCAGTAAATCATCGAGAAAATGATAAAATTGGAAGGAAGCCCAGCCAGCCTTATGCTAAGGGGACATCGACAGTAATATTGCGAAAGTCTTATTATTCCCCCTAGATTTATGACAGAAACGAATCTTTGTACAACACACGAAAACACTTTACCCTTCATCGTGCCGAACTGGTGAAGATGTATCCGCAAACATCACCGACATTGTCTGCTTTTCATGTTACGGGCGCGATGCATTTGCAAAAGGAAAATATTGTTCAGTACAATCAAATCCAGAGAATTATCCTGTCACATCCAAGGAATGAAATTCCACTCGTCGTAAGAAGGTTTCACCTTTGAATTATTGTCTGCCTGCCAAAAAGGTAAATATTATTTTGAATTTGAGAAATGCATGTAATCCGCTTTGTACGCCAAGATTTCTACAGCGAACGGATCTGAACAAGTAGAATACATTCAAGGATACTATATCAAGTAGCAGGATGATTTGGTGACCATAAAAATCCCATCCGGAGAAGTCATTCAATCAAAACCACCGAACACGGCTGACCACAGCTTGTGTCCGATGCCATCGTACCCGGGAGCCCCTTACGTTCGTGTTTTGACAAATTATTATGGCTCCTGCAGAAGAACCCTTAAATAAAGAAAAATTGGACGTGGATAACGTAAAGTGTTGGATAGGGTGGCCCTTCGGGGTTACTATAGCAGAAGCACGCATTATGGAAACATGAGGTAGTTATGATCGCATGCCCTTCCTTTTCCTTCTATATCGGAACGAGCTGGCTTCCATTTGTGCCGGTTATGGGCACCTCATCCCCCTTCCGTTATCCTCTATCGGTTTCCAACCATAAATCTTAATTGGTAACGTGGCAGTGGTTACTGGGTGCCTCCGGATCCTTTATTGTACTGCTATGCTGTCGGTTTTATATTTTGGAGGTGAATAAATTTGTTGCGGCTGCTTTAAGTGCGTACGTAATAAATACGTAATGAGGATACGTACTTGGAACCATGGGGGTGGAAATGGTCCAGTTAGTGGCATATTTTATGGTTTGCTTGTTGATTTAATGAGGTAAGTTAGCGATACATGCGGTCGGTGTGTATTTAATAGGACTTTGGTATACGCCCGGTGTTTTCTTCAAGATGCGGGAAAATCACTTGGCGCACAACCCCCTCCCCCCACACACAAATCAGTTTCGTTAGGCTTTATTACCTTAATAAAACACTGAGGTGAGTAATTGGTCGTTTCGTCCCGGAAACTGAGGGATTCATAATTTAATATTCAATACGGAAAATATATGGTTTCGACGGTTTCCAAAAAAAAAAAGAATGAACTTAGAGCGATAAAAACGTTTTTATGGACTTACTAAAGGGAGCGAAAGAATTATTGGCTTTTAGTTTCAGAATCATTTGCAGCAAATAATACACAATGGATGTATTATTGCAATGGAACGTGATTACACCTTTTCAAAGAATTTATTCTCACCACAAGTTTTTCTCTAAGGAAGTATTCCAATTTGTTGTTTTATCTTTACTAGTTATCCTGATGGTGATATTATCCTTTTATGTACTGCGAACTCCCATGCAGAATGCTCCTGCATTATTGGACTTACCACTACCTACCTGTGCTACAGCTCAGTCAATGTTTACTAGCCTAGATCAACTGCATCTGAACATCGTCTTTAGAGTACGTACGAGAACGAAAAGAAGTATACTCGGCTACAGATCATGCTTTTGTAATTTTAGGAGGAAATAGCAACAATCTCCAACTCGATCATTTCTCAGGCCATCAGGAATGGATAGAACGATCGAATCTTAGTATTTTTATATAGATTAACATAGATTAGATAGTATTAACCCTTATGAGCACAACCAGGTACCCGGGTAACTCTTCGAATCTATAGAGTCCGAGGATAGCTGGAAAGTATTGTTTCAGAAAACTTCTAAATTAATTCTGGGGGAGTTACCCAGGTGCCTAGTTGTGCCCATAAGGTTTAAGAGAAGTACATATTTCTCAAGCCTTTCATTTCGATCCCCTTTACAACTAATCTTCTTCCTCATGACTTTTTTATGGATTAAAGATGTAATGGCGAAAAATAGTTTCCCATTTGTAAACCACTACCTCCCGTATATACTAGGCCTGCAAGCATTGATCGATCCATAGCAGGAATTTTACTTATAGTGGCTCTTGCAGGTTATGCAGTCATTTTAGTAAGTCTAGTCGGTGCGTTAGACTCTACTAAAAGCTTCTGGAGTATTCAATTCGATAATCCTAGATTGCCAGAATTATGAAAAGTGTTATATCACCTTTTAATTAAGGATATCATCAACTCACCAGCTTCCCGTACGACGCCATCAATAAGGAGAGTCTCTTTCACCACTAATCTGTCAATAAATTTTTCGAAGAATTTACACAATACTGAGATGTCTCCTGTTGATTTAAGAGTAGAGAAACCGTTTGTGTATCCTTTTTTAGGAATTCCAGTTGACACGAAAGAGTTTTTCTGTTCATAGAGAAATAATTTTAGAAAAGAATAAAAAAGCATAAAAACTGCTACACATTCTCATTAATATAATAATCATTACTGCAAGCTTAACTCAACTCTCGAAGGGTTTTAGCCACCTCAATCACTTCGCCTCTTCAGGGGCTTCGAATTGGATCCTATCCCCTCAATTAGCACTTAAAGGCACTTTTCTACGTGAAATAAACGTCGTAAATAATATTTTCCATGCTTCCTGATACCTTTGAAGTTTTGAGACCATCATCGTCCATGATGACATTAAATTTTAACCACTGCATATTTTTCAGGGATGAGAAATTAACTCTGAATTCGTTGAACTGGACTATCTCTTTACTAATTTATTAATCTACATCACCTTGACTACCTTTGATTTGGCATTAATGTTATCATTACAAGGTAGTTGATGAATTCATTGCTGAAAACATTAGTTATTCATTTTTTACAACAGTTTCGCTCCTCTATTTTACATTTCCATTTTATAGGATAATTACCCTGCTTTAATGTGGAAATGTAATTATTTAGGGCAGACAAGTATTATTTCTTCATTTTGTTTATTAATATTTCTTTTTAAGCGATCTGCGTATGCCTTAAGCATTTCAATTCATCTTATAAATTTCTTTCTCCCCATCTTGGCTCATTTCAATTCATTTGCCTTATAGCAAATAATTCGAAGGTTTAATGCTTAATCCAAATTTAAATTACAAAAATTTCTGGGGAATTTACCAAATTATGATTACAAATTGTGATGATAATCAGAACTCTTAAACTGAAATAAATTTTGAGAGTGGTGAGGAGCGTCCCCAAACTTGTTCGCTATCTAAATCGACGGCAATTTTTTAACACGTACTTTTCGTCGATGTACTTGGGGTTGTCCTGAATTAAATGAATGCGGCACCTGTAAAGTAAGGCGTTTCACAACTCGAACCATTAGATAAGGCCAACTTGGGATGGGAGGGGATTCTTTTTTTTTTCAAACTGTAAGCCACATGATAAATGCCACTGAGACATGTAATAATTCAGAGTGTAGCACACTCTTTGCGGTGTTAACCTTTGTCGAGTCAACAAGCAACCCCTAATCATATAGAAAGTGCCTTAGACATGAACTTGTCATGAATAAGATAGGTTTCCACTGTTGTTGTTGTTCTTGCCATTGTCATTTTTAAATGTCAAACAATTTTTTCCTTTGATGAGAGGTCCCTGTGCCGAAAAGTGCCGATAGCTAGAGAATGAACCATTCAAAGCAGTCTATGCTGTTTTCACATTTTTATTCCATGCTCTGCTGCAAGTGAGAGCCGCAGACGATTTAATACTAACTGGAGAAAAAAGAATAAAGTCTCAAGTATCCGGGGAAAAAACTAATTAAACTTCCTGTCTGTGAAAAGTCGTAGCTGAATGGATCCATAAATATATCGTCTGTAACGCCTGCGGATCTTTCAATAAAAGTCTCCCCACCGAAGCCAGTGTCGGCTTTCTTAAGGGAGAACTTTATCCTTACTGTAGGCTAGGAAAGTGCATTTGGAGAATGAGGTAGCAAATGGTAGGGACTTCTCTGCACACTGAAATTGTGCACCCCTCGAAAGTTTCGATTTTATATATTTTTTTTAGTGGTTGGACTGTTTTACCTTTTTCAGGACTTTCATTAAACTCTAAAAAATGGCTGCCTGAAAAGTAGAGTCCGTTAACATGATTTTTATCCTGGCCTGATACTCATATTCAGAAAATCGATCTATTACAAGTACGATTGTATTTACATGCCAAAAACCCTTTCACACTGTCCTTTTTGATCTCAAGTGCTTTTCGTTTCATTTCCAGTTCCAATATATGCAACCCTTTCAAAGCAATGAATCCCAACCATCAATTGTTCTTTCTATCAACTATCCAGTCCATTTACGTGAATAGTCCTCAAAAGTTTTGAATATCACATATGAATCGGACTATCCCCCGTTTCGAGTACCCGGATTACTTCAAATCTGTCACTCGTTCAGGTTCAGTATTTTGTCATAAATTGCGTCTTTTGATGGCACTACAGAGTGGTGTTGTTCCCTGTGCTGTACTTAATCATGATAATAGGGAACCCCATCACACTTTAAAGCCAAAAACGAACCGTAAAGGGTGTCGTCTATTTAGAATTTCTCTCTGGTATGCATGTTATATCATACCGCGGCCCTACCATTCCGTTCAACCGTTAAACACGCTCCTGGGGTGAATTACACATATTGAACTCCTCAGAGATTCCTCTTTGTCAGTCACACTATAAGGTACACAAGTTAACGTGCTTTAGTCATTTAAAACGGTAGGGAAGCAATACAGAACCATTTACCCGTATACAGCACCACAAATCGGAAGCTGCAGACAAAGCGTTGCTTCAGGACGCGTTGCTCAAGAAGGGAAATGACACTTTGTTGTAGGGCAGGGCAGCTAACTAGATATATACCTGCCCAGGAGGTCTGTGCACGTCAAAGGTAAAATTTGCGGTTAATAATTTATTTCAGTGTTTCATTTTGATCTTTTCAATGAATTTTCATCCCACTGGCTACCAATTGAATTAAACACTATCCAACGTTGTCCCTTTTGACCACTTCAGAGTTGTTTGTCTGCCTGAACAAGGGTTCGGTTTCTGGTCTGCAAAAAAAAAAAAAACAGTGTCGTGTGCTGTCTTTTCAAGCTATCCACTCGATTGCTGGGGCCTCGAAAATCCTTCCCCCATTATATAAAATGGATTTTAGCTGCTTGTTGTGTGCTCAATATGATATTTATTCGATTTAATATTTCAACAGCCCTATTAAAAGGGCCAGTTGGATTATGTTTATTTATTTAAAGCTCCATAAATAATAAAGATCTGCATAAATATTAAAATGCTTGTTTACGACTGAACCCACCGAAAGTGTAGTGGTGCTAGGAACGAATCATTTCACCAGAAAGGCCGTCTTAAGTGCTTATTTAGGACACACGGATCAAAATGATTGATTTCGGGCGTATTTTATTCCCTGCCAAGTAGGTCATGACGTTGTGCTTGAAAGATACTTTAAAGTAGGCTTAACCTATTGAACTGCAAGGGAAAGTAACAATTCTATCTATTAACGTCCGTGTACTGTTTGGGACTTTTGGGCAATGTTAACATATAAAGCTATTAGTAGAAATCCCTGTTTCATAAGAGCATAGAAGGTTTATTGCAAATGAAGTATGGGGGGAGGAATAAATAACGTAATAACGGAAATTGTTTGGGGATATATAAAACCCATTGAGAATATTATAAACTGGAAAGATTTGAGGAAAAAGACACCAACAGTGCAATTGATAACGTGGCGGTTGAGCGCTGCTAAAATTGCGTGTGTTGCGCAAAGACACAACTCTACAAAAAATCAGGCAAAAATTGATCCCCATGGAAATAAAGAACTAATTATTATTTTCTATGGCCCACAGTGAACAACTCGAAGTCAAGGGTTGAATAAAATGATTTCTTGTTGATTTTTAGATCTAAAAATATAGGAGATATACGTTAATGTATCTTAGCTATTATGGAAACACCTGAGGCCACGAGAACCCGTCTTTATTTCAGCTATAACATTTTTAAAAGCATCCTTTCTAGGTAGATACTCTGTGGCTTTCGAAAAGCAGGCGTTAATATTTAAAATACACATAGCCCAGTTTTATAAAGGTATGAACCAGTGGTAAATGTATAACAGTGTGGATTTTGAGTTTGACGTATGAATTGCGTCAAGCTTTCCTCAGCGCTTTACTTGATATTGATGAGGATGATAGTGATATCGATCTTGTTTGTAATGAAAATGACGAAGACTGAGTGATAAATGTAAATTTCAAAGGGAAATTCGAAGAAACGATTAAAAGCGGGGACCTGCATGAAGATGAAGAAGCGGAAGAGGGAGAAGCAACTCAAGATCAAGACGTAGAGGATCTTCACGAAAATCTTTATCGTTATAAAAAAGGAAACAATTTTGGAGAAGTGTTCTAGTCGCGTACAAAGTTTTATCCAGACTTACGAGCCCAATTTCGGTCCTAAAGATTCAATTCAATTTGATTTGTAAAAGGTTTAGTTTGATTTGCAAAGGGGTGGATTTGTTCTATAAATAGTGGAATTTGGTTTGCAAAAGGTTGAATTTGATTTACAAAAATATGAATTTGGAGTGTAACAGCAACGGAGTATTTTATTAGTACTTTATTCAATCCTTTCTTTCAATCCTTAGTTATACTCATGCTGGGCTTTCGAATATTCCTTTGCTACATAATATATTTAATATTGAATCTTACGTTTATATTTTCGGACCTTTGAAATTACTGGAGATTAATCACATCGATACATTGACCATTATGTATAACATTTCTAATTTAAATTCATACTTTTTCATTTTAATTTAATGTTTAATTAAAATGAAATAATGTTTAACCAAACTGTATTAATGATATAAGTGATAATATTATAAATAAATTTAATGTTTTTTAATGAATTTATTGTTTACACAATTTGAATTCACATTTTGGTAAAATAATGTTTTTCCAATTTAATTTAATCTTTTAGTAAAATGAATTCACGTTTGCGCAAATTGAATTCACTTCAAATATTCTCAAATTTTAGCAGGAAGATCTGTAAAGGTCTGCCCTTAAAATAATGCAGTTCAGCTACATTTTGAGTCAATAATATGAGTGAAATTCGAGAATGTCTTTATATTTTCTGCTTTTAAACTAAAAAAGACAATTTAATTGGTAACATTTCTAATTTTTAGATTTCTTCAATTTGCGCAAACGTGAATTCATTTTACTAAACCATTAAACTTAAATTGGAAAAACATTTAATTTATCCAAATATTAATTCGAATTTTGTAGGCATTAAATTCATTTAGCCAAATATTAAATCCATTTGTAATAGCATTCCTTATATTTGTAAAATCATTAAAATAGTTTAATTAAGCATAATTCTCATTTTAATTGAACATTAAATTAAAATACAAAAGTATGAATTTGAATTGGAAATGCTTAGGGATTGGGGCGTAAGCTTTTAGTTGATGCATCTATGTATAATAAATACAAGATTATTCGTAAACTTTGGATTCCAAAATCAATTGCGACCAAAAAAAACATTTTATATGTACATAAATGCAATGCGCTTAAAAAACTGACGTAAAACTTTTTAATAGTTCACTTTGCACTGAAAACTTATATTTCCATGATTAATGAGCACCACATCTGGATTTTCGTCAAAAGAAGCATATCATATACAATTTTAATTACAGCAACGATTTTCTTCTGAAAGAATAAAATGAAACCACCCTCTTATATTAACCACGACCTATTTCTGCCCTCTTGAACCAAACATCTGTTTTCAAACTAAATCCCTTAAAGGATGTGATTTTATCTCAAGATTAAAAATTTTCAGAAGAATAGCATTAGCAAAAATACTACGTAGACACTGAAATCCATTGTTTGATCGATAGGCGAGATCGACATGTGATCGGAGCACGTGTCGTGCGGATTATTCATTTTTTTCTATGGCACTACGGTAAAGGGAAAAACCTGAAAAGGAAATTGATTTACGATAAAATTATTTAAAAAAAAAAACAACACACAACACTTTATTCGGTGGAACCCCATTAAATTATACAGAATAAGGGTGGATGACAATTCGATGTGGTATCAAGGGTAGACATTTCTTGGTTTCTTAAAATTTTAGTATTATCAAAAAATCATTAATTTCAACACAACACAACACAACAGTGCAATTTTCAGACAGAAAACGTACGCTATAGATTACATGGTATAGTGTTTATTTAAATATGCTGAAGTGTGTATGTGTTGACTTGGGTTCATTTATTTGGTGCGATAAATTTTCTCTTATTATCCTTTTGGTAGAGATATAGTCACGTTCGCATTGTTTAAATTTGTGGGACTAAATTATAGATATTTGTAACTTTTCATCTTTGGGGTTAACTTGATTAAATTCAAATTCACGTAACAATTAACATTTTAATATTTGAATTTTATTGAATTAATTCAAAGTAGAAATTAAGTAGAAAGCCATCTAAATTTTGGCGTTTATCTCTGCAAAGTAGAATTTCTAAATATTTCTTCTCAATTAATATTCATTCTATCTCATTAGAATCTCTTATTTCTTTCTTTGCTTCTATAATTCAGAAACTTATTTTAGGGAATTATGGATCTTAAAAGAACAAAATAAATAATTTGAATTAATAAAAATTTTTGTAATAATATAGTAATACATATTGATGTTGATATTGATATTGACATTCACCTTGTACAATTTCCACATTATATTTCTTTAATACTTTTTTACTAATTTGCAATTACTGGGATGATCTGGACTTCGTGGGCAGAAGTTCATCCAATTTGAGCGAACGAGTCTTTGAACATAGGTTCATAGGCTTTGCTTATGGTGGAGAATAGATTAAAACTAAATAATATATATATGAACAATTAGTGATAAATTATACAAGTACTTCGAGTAGGTATGTTATAATAAAATTTTACAAAATTCAGTAGAGAATGATGACTGGATCATGTTTTCTGGACGGACAATACCCAGACCCCTAAGCAAGTTTACAGAGACACTGCAATGATATTAGGAAGTAGAAAAGATTTGAGATATCATACTCGAGATCGTTATTTCTGGAAAAATAAAATGGTTGAAACAGTTAAAATTTATGAAAATAATGTAAAAAATAATCTTATTTTCTTTATTTCGCCTTTATTTTTTTATAAGTGTTTGAAGCGAAGAAGGGGGCGAAAGATAACGCTCAAAAACATTATATGATGAGGATAATATTCTTTTAATCTTTGTTGGTAATCATAATTTTATTTCAATTTCTTCAATGAGAATGGTCAAGACCACATGCTGGAAGTTTGACTAAAAGGGCAGAGTACCAAACTCTGTCGAAAACCTTCCAGATAACAGGAGCAACTATGCGCGTTGATAAGAGTCTTAATAAGATAAGAGTCTTAACCTTAGACAGAATCGAAGTAATTGCTATTGATCTATAGTCAGAAGGATCACAATCCTCTCCCTTTTTGGGAACAGGCTGAACATGAGAATGATTCCATGATGATGGAAAAATACCTCTTGAATAAGATAACTGGAACATTTTCCTCAAAGGTTTAGCCAGGTAGAAGAAGTAACACTTTAAAAGCAGTACTTTAAAAACTTCAAGCGTGCGATTATTTGAAGCAGGTTATAACATACCTTTAATTATAAATTCTCATTTCTTGATAAAGAAAGCCATGAGTAAATTCAAACATTTATTTAGTTTACAGTACCCAACTCCCTACCTACTACCTAGCTACTTCTAACTACTTACAAAATCAAATTTATAATTTCCTTTACCTTAACTAAGTTTTTCTGTTTTCTTTTTTTTTTACTGCTCCTTCTTTCCTCGTTGATTCCAAGTTCAGGTAATCAATTTTATTTCAATCACACACTTCACACTTTCCACCTTTTCTTTCTTCTCTTCCTCACAAGAAAACCTCCTCACAAGAATGACCTCTTTTCTAGAATGACCTCCATTTGACCTTCTTCTCCTCTTCCGGAACCATCTATCTCTTTTCTCTATTTTGTCCGCCATTATGGTCAACCATTAGACCGCCAAATTCAAAACCTCTCCAAAACCGCATAGCTCTTCATGACCAGTGTTGGTAACTTCGTTATTAATGTGTATATTGCGTGTATGAAATATAATAGTATATAGCTATTCGAACGGATGAATGTGAACCAGAGGTTAAGTGGGTAAGTGTGTGTGTGTGTGTGTGTGTGTGTTGATGAAGTAGTCTGTTGAATATGTTTGACGTGTAGACGCGAATATTTGGTTACCAAAACTGCTTTTGAATGGAAGTATAAATGTGTAACGTAGTGAGGTGGGTAAAAGTGTGTGAGTGTGTGTGTTGTGTGTGTTGGTGATCCGTGAAGTGCAAATGTGTAACGTAATGAGGTGGGTAAAAGTGTGTGAGTGTGTGTGTATGTGTGTGTTGGTGTGCTGATCCTTGATCCGTGATAGGACGAACATTAATACATTTCCTTGAACAGATACAATTGAGCAATTCTTCTATGTTTTAACAAATATAATTAAACTGAAATATGGCGGAAGTGGATGGCCCATAGATTTCACTTTAAAAGATAATGAAACAGCAACTGGCTGTTACAAGGTTTCTTATTAATAATTCATTTTCATTTTATATACTATTACCTTAAAAGATAGATGAAAAGGAGTAATAATGAAAATATTGGGACACTTTTGTGATATTACTATATTACAAAATGAATATAAAAAGTTAGTTCAAAATTAATTCAATGAATTTAAGTTCCATAAAAATTTTAAAGCAAATATAAAGTTTTCTATACAACAAAACATCTTCACGATAACATGAAATCTTGCCCTTTTGTAAACATTTCCCTCCATATTTAAAGATAAATCTTTTGAAAT
>QYTT01080439.1:967-12449 GCA_006980735.1 Dasypogon diadema | reverse complement strand
TGTTGAAGAAATTAATACGCATGAGATCGTGCGGCAATTGTCTATCAAATTTAATGCTCTGACATGAGTAACTGAATGTGTTACGTGTACGAGAAGCGACGTTTTACTTTTAACCCGATGACACTTGAAAGGAAATAGGATTATTAGGGAGTAATAATTGTTGTGTCCTTATCTGAGTGTTGTTTTGTTCACGTTCTTGGAGTAGTACATTGAGTCTACAAGGAAATTTTGTTGAAGCTTTAGATTCATGCTGAAGTATTGTTTGCTTACCTACTCAGAAACACCACTGGGTTCCGTAGAACGAAAACACCTCCTGCTGTTTTACTCTGATTTTTCAGGCCCTTACATTGAGGCTCCTTCACCTACCCTGTGAAAGGAAAAAGCCCTGAAAGGGCCAAACTAAAGGAGTCCTAAATGTGGACTGTGAACGACTCTAGACAAATTCAGGCATAAAATGAGTACTTACCGAAAAGGAAAACAATTAAATAAAAAATGTTACAATTTTCTAAGCCACAAAAGTATTGATACATTTGTACGAACTACTGACAGTAAACCGCGTTATCTAGCTGAAGATTGTAATTTCTACAGTTGTTCAAAAAAAATGGTTAATGTGACATTGGGTGTGTAACTTGTAAATTTAGATAGGAAGGAAAGCTAGAGGAATTATTTTAGAAAAGAAGAAGATTATTTTAAAATTGTATCAAGGAGTATTTCTGTACAAGAAAATAGGCCAAACTATAGGAAGAAGTTTTGCAACAATACAAAAGATTAATTAATACTAAATATAGAGAATAAAAATTCTTTGGAAAACAAGATACCCTCTAGGCGCTCAACTAACTTTAATAAGCATACTCAGTGGTACAACATCAAGGAATCCTAAAATTGTTCAGGAGCCTGATAGTCATTTTAGGAGTTCTGGAAAATAGTTATATTTAGTGACGAATCGAAATTTAATATTTTTCGTTAAACGGTGCACGAAAAAATGGTAGAAAGCCAGGGAAGGTATTGAAGATAAGTTATATTGAACTAATCATGAAGGAGGGTCGGTACTTGTTTGAGGTTGTTTTTGTGCGTCACGTGTAGCAATTCGATTTTTATTGATGGCATTCTTAAGGATAGTACACAAACTGGAGCATGTGAAGACGTAACTTTTATGTAACGTGCCCAAATATGTTCCAAATTCTGCGTCAATTTCCAGGCTTAAATCCAATATTGAACTCTAATGGACATATTTAAAGGTTCAAGTCAAGAAACACAAAACAACAAATAAGCGGCTATTAAAAAATACTCTAATCACGTATCTTCAATTATTTTAATTAATAATAATCAACTTACAATACCCGCACAGTTGGAAGATGTTTTTAAAATAAAATTTGAACACAGTTTATTGAATACTCTGTAGTCTATGGTAAACTATTTGGAAGTTATGGACAGTACTGATGGCCAGTAATACTGTCTCATGTAAATCTGGGTTAGTAAGGTGAGATATTCCATCTCTCTGCAATAAACTTCCATTAATAAATTTATTAAAAGATTTATTATCATCAAGACCAACATTCCAAAATACCAAAATTCCCATGGATTTTGGCGTAGGCAAATCAATTTATTTCAGGTTAAATAAAATTGCTTACGATTAGTAATGTTGGGACATCTACAATACGTTGACCATACGATTGTCTTATTTTTAAGTTGCAGATAAATTCTACGATTCATTCAAGATAACATACACTTGTAGGTAGATATCATAGGAATATGTGATGATATTGTTTCATTGACAGTTTTTGTTATTGGTGTTTCGAGTCTCAATGAAATGTTGGCAATTGAGACGAACTATCTGCAGAATAAACAGAAACGATGAGTGACTCTAATCAATTTTGCTACTATTATTGGAAGATACTCCAATGACCTAACCAATTTATTATTTGTAAAAAGTAAATACAGGGTATGCGAGGTTTACTCTCTCACTTTTCGCGTGGGTACATTATATGTTGATCTGAACTCCAACGTAAGATGTAAAACTTCAGTGGACAAAAGTAATTACGAATTTATGAAGAGGAATTTATAGTCCCCATAAAAATTGCAAATATTACCAAACAGATATTAAATCACCTTCACTGCGGTCAAGAATTAAATCAATTAAGATATCTTTGCAATATCGGATGCTTCTCTAATATTCTTGATTATGAGATCATTTTTCCCCGTTGGCAATACGACCACGCACCTGATTTCGTAGAGATTGCGATTATATACCTCGTCTGATGGCTCGTTTGGTCAATAAAAGCGTCACAATCAGAGCTTCGATATTTAGTCTTAGTTTTGTGTACTGACCTAACCAAAATCAGATATTCAAGCTTTATTTTTAACATCAGACAAGGTTTGTTTTCACTTGACAAAATAAATAATGGGTGTGAATATGATGGCTAATCGAAACGAATCCATTGAGTAATAAATACTATGATTTTGGCTTCGTCGGCACGATAACTTGAACAATTTACAATCTTTTTTTATTGACTATTGTTTCGCTCCCCTCAGAATTAAATTTCCTACAAGCTTTTTAATATTCAACTTTCTCAACTATCTGTTGTATCTGTATGTAGATAACTCCGTTACTGTGGTTGAGGTATAAAAGGTGTTTAATAAAACAATAATAATAACGAATGTGAGTAATCAAGATCCCAGATTAGAGGATGATCCGAGCCTCCGAGGTGTTTTCTGGATCTTAGTTATAGCATTTAGTATGAGGGAACTTTTAGGTGTTACCCGTATATGGGTGACATGGTAGTCAAAATGTTAAAGACAAACGCAGAAAACGCTGGCCACAGGTTAATATTCCTGTCCATAAGTCGTAAGAGAATACGGTCACTGTAACTAACAAATGTGTTACCATTCCAGATCTACAATTATTTTGCCTTTTATGTGAATTTCTTAAGAATGTTGAGTGATGAAAAGAAATTATTTAACCAGGGAGTATTTTCGTCTTACGGCACCGTACAATTAAAGAACAGTAACAGTAAATGCTTTAAAACCCATACTATTAAACCGTTGTCATACTCTACTCTTTTGTTAGTGCTGCATGTTATATTGCATTCGTTTAGGAGTTCTATAGTATCATAAAATTCACATACCGTACATAGAGTAAAACCATAAAAGTCAGTCATGTTTAATTTTACAGTAGAAAACGTCTCTGGGTGCTTCCAATGCGCCAATAACCATACTTCCTAACCGCACCACTCTTATAAAATGTGTAATAAACTTGAGCACGCACAACCCTTCAAATGTCGTAAGGAGATGAATCAAATTCGCCAGAAAATGAGAAGAAATTTGCATTTTTATCGGAATTCCCATTCATTCAGGCATGAGTTTCTCCTCCTATTTTACAGCCCAATATTTGCAGACGACATAAAAATTCCTTCAAAACCGTCCTTCAATCAACAACCCACCATAAATAATAAAAAATATTAAAAAATGAAGGCAAGAAGGGACACTAAACAACAAGACAAAGGACCGCCCGAGAAGAACCCTTCCCGATGGAAATTTATTCATGGCATACGTTTTGCATACCGAAATGACCCCTGCATCCTGCCACTATATTCTCATAGATAACACCATCCTGTCTAGGCACTCAGTCCGAGAATTCCAGTCATCCATGTGTGTAAAAGTCCCTTTTCCGGACTATGATATTTTCAGAACAACATACTCCCAGTGGGTCAGGAGAAGGATTGACGGTGTGGCTATCCAAGTTATTTTTTTCGATAAAATTATTTTATGACTGACGGAAAATTGTAATGCCATTTCGATCACTTTATAGCGGTTGAAGAGTTTTTCTTTTTTTTCTAAATCGCATTTTTCATGTCGTTCTATGGAAATTTCATCAAACAATATTGTAGGTAGGTGGTGCAAATCAAAATTCCATATGAGTGACAATATGGTGAAAATCTCAGAATGAAATCATCACACCACGCACGTGTAATTTTCACGTAATTTATTCTTGCAATGTTCGTCGCAGTAGAATAACAAATAGACCTCAATTTTTGTCAATGTAGAAAAATTTGCACACAAAGATTTTTTATAATCCTTCTGACCATCCCAAATTAGTTGCATTTTGGGTTCGTGTTTCTAAAAACTCTTGAAAGGGCTGTGATCTCAAGCCACTTCGTTTTATTTAATTTGGATTTAGATTTTCTCATCGGAAATTGTTTATAAAGAATCTAAGTAGATTCTTACATACAAGGACGATCTAAGCCTCCTAAACAGAAGCCCTTCTGATATTCTGGAAACTGTAAAAAGAACAATTCTTTCCAGAAGATGGGTTTAAAAACCAACAAAATAAGGGCGAAATACCCAACAACTTCCGCAAGGTGTAAGTAGTAAGTCTAGCAAAATTTTGAAGCCGAAGAGAAACGCAGAAATTTCTACTCAATAAGGTTTCTGTTGACTCTTGGTCTCTTTTTCGGAAATCGGAGGATTACAATAAAAAATCTATATTCAATCTGACTTCCAAATGGTTTGGCTTTACAGACTCTTATTATTTTCATTATTCACTACAATGATCCTATTATTTATCAGAAAATATATTTATATTATATGAGTGTATTTTATTTAGCTTGCATGAGTGTTAGCGATTATGGTTTCAAATTAAAATGTTTAAATTAATTTGTAAATTCCATATTTTGACACAGTGCAGTGACCCAAACTTAGCGCAGTGAATTTATAATTCTGTGAAAATATTCATATTGCAAGAGGTCATAGCCGTGGTCAAGTGAAATATAATCACATGAAATTGCATGAAATATTTTCATATAATTTATCTTGAGATTACGATAAATTACTGCAGTTCACTTCAAGCACAAGGATTTCACTTTTTCAACCAGCAGCACCTTAAAATTTCACAATCCCGCCATGAAATCGTGTCCCTGATTCTCGTAAACATTTTCTATTCATATGGCACAAAATTACGTTTATTGTGCTTTTAAAACACTTCACCAGGCTGGCAAAACATAAAAACTCTACAGTGAGGTTGTATCTTTCATAAAACGCAAATCTACAAATTCCACTGGTACTGTGGCACCAGGTGAATATCCTTTGTTCCCATGTCCACCCTCACACCCCTTGCCAGACCCATTTTTATTAGAGCATAATTTCAAGTGCTTTTTCATGTAGTTTCACTTCTAGGGTTCGTTTTACAGCTTTATCAACTACTTTTGACATTATTTACCTAAAGTAGCTCAGAAAGGCATCAGCCATAAAACCAGAGCTACCGACAGCCCATGCCAACAATGACGACTATGAAATGCAGTCAACTGAGTTAATTAAATTTTTCTGAATAAGCGCCCCAGTGCTCCTCTGGTTCATGTATGGGGTAAGTGGTTAAACGTTTAGCGGGATTTACCGACTCTGGGCTAAGTATTATAAGAGGTCCACCCCGGCCTTGTTAAAATTATGCTTTATGGGTAAAAAGCATGCAATCGTCCAACAGACGTCTATACTCGCAAATGCACATTAAGTGCTAAAGTGAAGGATACCATAAGGAAATTCCTATAAAACCTTCGGTGGGGTTATCTTTGGCCCAGTGGTGGTTTGATTGAATTTCACTTACATGCAAATGTTCTCTGACCTAATTACGATGCAGTTTTTTCTTGTCGCCGAGGCATGGAAAAATATAGTATAACTTACGTTGTAGGTTAAAATAAAATATTCCCTGCGAGAGAGAACTTTATATTCAAAGGGAATATTGAATTTCCTAATGTGGAAATAATTCACGTGGAAAAATATAGGGGGATGTGCGAGGGATTTTCTTTCAACATTTGTAAGTATTGTGTGCCCTTCTTCTGAACGGTTCGTGGAACACGTTCAAAGTTATTTTTCAATTAAAAAATTCCAGTGAAAATGTGATACTAATATACTTATTTTACACCCTGCATACTTGAAAGACCACTTCTTCATGTTTTAGAAAGAGGAAACTAAATGCAAGACGTTTCTGTTCACATGCTCATGGATGGTTTCTATACCTAATATTTGATTTGTGACTTTATTGCGTTCTGCATTGAACGCTCCTCAATTTTAAGTCTAGAATTGTTGCATTGGAGGTCCTCGAACACGATGTTTGTCTCTCTGCCCTTTTCTGACAATTGCTCTTGAATCTTGGATTAGGATTACTGTTTAAACAATTGTTTATATTGACCGATAATGATCTCTCTACGTAATAACTTGGATTCAGTGGTTTCATATTAGGAAGTTTCACCTTTGTAAATATTCTCCTAAACCATTTAAGAGACTGTAGAAATAAAATACCGACCGACATGGTATGGCAAGTTTCGACCACAAAATTTTCTTAACAAATTATACTATAAGTATCTAATCGAATCATCTGCCACTTTATTCTTTATATGTTTCTAAATGATTAAAACACGTTAAGGTGAATGATTAATTTATTTCAAATGTTTGAAATCGCATACGGTGTACCATAAAGATCGATTTTGGGACCGTCGTTGTTAAGTATCTACATTAACAATTTAATCACTGTTGTAAGGAATTAGAGGACAATTTATTGGAATTAAACACTTCAAAGTCTTGCGTATGGAACAATTTACTTAAAAATTAACAAGATCAGAAAAGCGTTATAATAAATAATAAGCCATGAGCTACTGCATCCCTTCCTTCATAAAGTGTTATCTTGATTCTGTGTACCTCGGCTGCTTTCTGTGTACGTTTTGTGTATGGCTTACGATGAGGTGATCATATATCGGATTTAGCACATCCCAAACTGATGAACTGCTCTTTTTGAACGTTTTTTCATTGCAAGCAACCTAAGTATTGATCCTCGTCTGATGCTTTTTTTTGTCCAGCCTACCCGACTTTGGAACTAGCTTCATCTAGGTATTAAAAGTATTGTAGAATTATTTAGATTCAAACTTGAAAAACAAATCAGATTTCTGTCCCACAAAAGACATTCAAGCTCATTTCATTTCTCTAGTTCTAACGGCTAGCGGCATAGGTGCAATTTGGCGTATATAATTCCATTTAGTTCATAGGGTTCATAGGAGTTGAGACTACATTTTTATGAATGTCCTCAATCGTGCAGTTCGCCAGAGAAGAAGTCAGAGAAGAGTCAGGCTTAGCCTTTCTTATACCAAATCTGACTTAGACTCAGTTTTAAGTCTAGTCCATTCCTGAAAAAGAAATTCAAGTTCGCAAGACCCTGATGACTACAATGTACGAAGGGACACGACAGCAAAGGACTACTAAATAATTACTGTTAGCCATTATCATCACAGGACTTTTGCATGTCATTAAATCTTATTTCGTGTCTTCGAAAGGAAAAAAAAATCTTTTTATTGCTGGTAATTTACCTCTATTTTGAATTAAGTGCAAGTGCATTGCATCAAATTTTCCAGGACATTTAACTGCACCCCAACATGTCGCTTTGGTGGCATAAGGCGTTCCATTTCCGACATCTAAGTATTTTGTTGGATAGTTTTCTCAGTCCATTAACTTCTATTGCGTGTAATCAATATAAGTGGCATAAATTACAATTCTCAGAAGGCACGAATCCAGCATGCTACGTGTGTTTTAAGAATATTAAATTGAAACGGTTTTCCAATTTCGTGATTGTTTTGATAAAATGCCAACAACGTTTTCCTGTTGAAGGTCCAAAATGATTTGTGTGGACTGAAAGTCTCGCATATAAAAAAAATATTATACAAAAGGTATGCCTATTTTAATGTAAACCAATTCGGACGGAGAGTCATTTTTTGAGATATTTTTCATATGAAAGACACATTCAAGGATCATAGAATTTTATTGGCTTTGAAGTCGGTGAATTTCTAAAAAGCTGGAAGGAATCAAAGGAGCATTCCAGTAAGTTGTGTGAAATTCGACACAATGTTACACACACTTTCATAACTTATATATCGAAAAAATGTACTTCCAAATGCTTCTATGTTGGAAGGTCAAGGAGAAAAATAGGATCCTTATCGAATATTTTAATATCCAAGGATTTTTTTGCTTGAGTCTGTTTTTCTGTACGTGCAATATTTTCTTTTGATTTTTTAAGAAATCAAATTTTTAAATTTTATACATTAAGCACTTTTAAGCTATTAAAATAAGTTCAAGGATTAGAAGAAATTTTAAGCAACTTAATTCGATAAATGTGTACCTATACAGCACAATGTACAGAAATATTGAAAACCTTGTAATTTTTAAAAGCAAAAAAAAAGAGAAAAATATTTTTCAAATACCTACGTTTCAAGGATAAATATTGGAAGCGATTATATTCGTCCTTGAATTTTATTACAAAATCTTGTAAAAAACATTTTATGAAGCAAAGGACAAGAGAGAATTGTATTCATACCCAACTCAAATCCATTTTATGTGTAATACCAGGCATACCGAATTCAATCTTAAAAATCTTTCAATATTAAAACGTTATGAAATTTAAAGATTTATAGTAAAATACAAGGCTCCAGAGTGCTGTTGCGTCCTATTCTTTTGAATTTTAAAAAGATTGTAATGAATGACCGTAAATTTGGATATTATAGATACGTTTGTAAATGTGAAATTCCTACCAAAATATCTGAAACTAATTATCAGGTTAAATTTTATACGTTTGTCTTTAGTTTAATTATAATAAGAAGTTCCCATTTATTTTTCTACATAAAAAATTAACACTTTCAATTCACAAATTGCATTAATCAAAATTCAAATTCCCTTTGAGAATCGTATTTACAGTTTCTTCTAAAACAATTTTTTTTATCTAATTCGTGCAAGCAAACAGTTGCAAGTTAATTATTTTCCTCTAAGCTTGTACGTCCACTGCTACTAATTCCCCCATTCATTACTTTGATTACCCTGCAGTCGTGATTGAATTCGGTACAAGCAACGATTCGAACATGGCCGGAAAAAAAAGCTGAAATTCAAACTCGCTCAAAGGATTTTAAATGCCAGTTTTGCCACTGTAGGACTATTTAATTCTCTGCGTCTGCATTCCACTTCCTATAAATATGCAGATAAGGTAGTTAACGAAAAATCCGAATTCCATTTTAGAATTTTACGTCAACACAAAGTAAAATGAGAAAAAAAGGTGGAAATAAATAAAGTTTTCTGTGAAAAAATCGCATGCAGCTTGATTCATTTTCATACCCACTATCCACTATTGTGCTGGGTTTTTTCGTTTTTCGTATACCGTATACGTATACCCTTCAATTATTCACGAGATCTTTGCACTGGTTTGAGGAACGAAACCGTGGAAAATAACAGAAACGTTGGTCGTAACGTAACACATGTAACTTTGCTCATTAAAAATCAATTCAAAGCCTATTAAAAGTCCATGCAAATGAACAGAGTGTTGTCCATTCATCTGGCAGGGTCTGGCCAACGGAACACGAACTGGAAGTATGCCTCCGTTTATATTATACTATGGAATTGCATGCCTGCGGCCAAGTTTTTTGATCAAAGAGTTAAAAACTGATGCATTTTGATGTTGCTTATCAAATTAGTCCGGTACTAATTTAGCCAACTGATGGGATTGACCACACAAAGTGAAAATGATAACCAGACGTCTAATATGTAAAGAGCCGCCGCTCCTTTGCAGGGATCTATTATCCCTGAATTAATGATTTTCATGTCATGGCCATGAGCTATATGTTAAATGTTTTACCAGTTGGCATATTTTAACAATATTAAGTGGTGTGGACAAGCTGACAGGTTATTACATGAATGTTGATGATGCTAGGAACCTGTAAACATTGAACAACTAAAGCTAAGCTTCGATACAAGCATATGAATATTAAAATCCCTTTAATTGTTACAATTCATCCATTTTGCATCAATAATTTCCAATTTTAAAGTCCTGTACTTATACTAAGTGCCTATTCATTATGCTATGTAAGTCACAAGGGTTATTAGGCATCAACATTTACTATTTGATTTGAAGGTGTAAAGTAATAATAATTTTATATATATACAGGGTGTTTCAGAGCCGGCGTCAAAGACTGAACAGGGTGATAGATCTCGACGAGAACGGAAAAAAATTTACCTCCACCCCCCCGTGAGCTAGAGGGGTTGCAATATTTTCATGATCCAAAAGTACCTCGCTTCAAACTTTAGTGCGTTATTTTTATAATTTTGCTGGCATAAATGTCATTTATATTTCATTTGATAGATAATCAAACAATATTTTACAGGGCATGATTGAATCTTTCCTATGAGTAATACTGTAATTTTAAAAATTTCTCAAAGTCAGATGCAAAGACGAATATATCGTTAATGAATAAAAAATAGAAAAGGTCGTAGTACAGATCCTTGAGAAACTCCCGATATAACAAAAAGAAAAGAAGAATGAAATGGAATCAAGAAAACTGTTTAAGATCTACTCGAAAAAAAACTACATATGACTTTTGTCGCCTGAGGGGAGAAAGTAGAATTTATTCTGAGTTTTTTGCAAAGCATTTAATGGCCAACCCTTTCAAATACCTTGAAAAAATTCAAAAAGACCCCATTCTCATGAATTGCACACAATATTTCAGAGGTTATTTTCTAAAGAACAGTAGTACAACTATGACAAAGTCAGAAACCTGGCTAACTGATAACTAGGTATTTATATATTACTTTCATGCGATTACAAGAAGCGATATATATGTAAATATATACATTTTTCTAAGACCTTTTGAAAGAGGGAAAATACTAATCGATTAATATTCAGTGTCGTTCTGCTCATAGTTTTTTGGAATGGTTACAATATTCCCCGGTTTTATTTTAGTCATATTAGTAATAAAATTGTAAAATAATTCAAAGAATTTCTTTCTACTTTTTATGGCATTTTAAATAAAACTGTGGAACTTAATTTTGAAGTAAATGGCGGTGAAAGAAATAAAAAAAGTCAATCTTCTGGGTATTCCAAGCGTAGAAAGAATTAATTATAAAATTGAAAAAGTTCATTGGCATTGCAAAAAGCATTGACAATAACGATTAAAAATTAGTATGTAACCTCATAAAGATAGCACGACCGATTTATACGTAGAAAATTATCAACATTTTCTTGCAATATGTTTTTCAAAAAAATCACCTCTTTTGAGAAATTTATATGGTGTACCTTCAAAAATATTTGAGGAAAGCTCTTTTCGGATTACTTTATAAAACAAACTACTGCTATCCATTCGGTCCGGAAAGTGTAGCCCAGCTCCCTTAAGCAGTTGCATAGTCTGTGCAGATCTCTGGGTTACTCAGATTTCCACTCACAAATCACCATTTACTACTGTCAACAAAACACTCAAAATTACAAATCATTAATTAACCTTGAGCACGAATATTAAACTTTTTCTTGTTATAAACGCCATAAGATAAAAGCGAATGGCCTTATATGCTTCGTCATTTCATAAAGATTGTCCGTTTGTTACTTTTCAAGGCCACTACATGACTTTTACTATTACGCTACGATTATTTTACAATTATTCTGACTAACTACAAACCATTGTCTACTTTGAAG
>QYTT01080437.1:0-14770 GCA_006980735.1 Dasypogon diadema | reverse complement strand
AAATCCTTAGGCTCACGTTAGAAGACAATGTTGCTTTGTTTCTACGATTCCAAAGGTATCATTCATCGGGAAATCATTCCAAATGGTTAAAATATCAGTGGCGAATATTACTGTGGAGTTCTGGAAAGTCTGTGGAAGAAAATCGTATGAGCCGAATATCAAGCACTGGTATTTATTGCATTGGGAATATGAGGTACCAATCAGAACTCCGACACACAAATTACATCCGCCATTGAATTACAAAAGATATTCCTAAATTCTTTAATCTTATTCATTAGGTTCTGAGTATTTAAATGAATGATAAACACGCAAGCCGTGACTTTGTTTACTAAAGATATCAAGCAAGATAGGCGAGTAGTCTAGGCTGAAGGCTGAGGAATCACCACCCGAACTTATAGCATTTCTTTAAAGATATCAGAGGGAATAGACACGGAAATAGTGGAAGTGAACAGAGTATACTATTATAAGGTATATTACTGACAAACTGCTGTATATTACAGCATATGTATGCAAAATATCTAATACCTACAGATATTCAGTACAGTCTAAGTAACATTTAATAAAAGTTTCAAAGATCAGTAAGATTACGCAAATTTCATTTGTAATCCTTGACCAGTAGTGCAAGGCATGTTAAACAAGGATGAACTCTGTAGTTCAACTTGTATTCTTGCATCAAAACATGTAATCAGGTCATCGCAAAGCAATGCTTATTTTAAAAGCTTTAATTAATTATTGACACTAAGAAAAAATAACATTCTGAACATATAGAAGTTCACCTTAGATTTCTAATTAGTTTCGAGGTGAGTTGCTGGTTATATAATTGTATAAAAGTGAGAACAGCTCAAATTAAATTTGTATTTATTTCCATGAAATGACGAAATATATTATTCTCTTACCTTCTTGATTAATATCCCAAATTACTACTTTTGCTCCCATTTCAGATAATCGTTGGGCTAGAATTCTTCCGATTCCATTACCACCTCCAGTGACAAGAGCAATTTCACCTAACATATCTTTTTCTGGGTAACCAAAGATGATGTAGAAAGTGTCCTGGAAAAAAAAATAAAAATAAATGAGTGAATATTTTCCACAAATTACATTCGGTGAGTTATATCTACATAAGTATAAATTAAAGTCATAATAATTATTCAAAGATAAAACAAAACAAATCGACACCAAATCTGAAGTGCAAATAACTTTGTTCGCATATGAAGTGAGTTGTTGTTTTCCGGCCAAAGTTTGTTCACCTCTTAAGTAACTTTTAAAGTGAGCTATGCTTTCCAGATTGTTTCCTCTGTGTGCACTGAACATAAGAATTCCGATAAGAAATTACTTGTAGTGCATATGACTTTTTCTTTGCTTCAACTGACTTGTGCCTACTTTACCCATCAATCATTTTGTCGAACCCAACAAATTAACATAACCATGCAATATGCTTGCGTAATGGTTAATTAACGTGAACAGAGACCTATTTACCACAAACTGACAATTAATTGAAGTACTCAGGTATTTGCGCGAAATCTTTGAAGTTAATTTTGTTTTTAAATAAAATTATTTACTAGTTAGTTAATAAGTTAATTCAAAATTAAGCGAGAAAAGGGATTTTTTTTGTAGGTTTAATATGTATGAGACCTTCACCTGTTTCTTAAAAAGTGTTGATTACCGTGGATTTCAAACCATATCAATCCGTGAGATTCGAGTCTGAGTGCTAAATAAATGCGAGCTACCGTATTATCCACTGAACCAATGTCGGAATTGTTGTAACATTTCAGTATTAGTGCTTAGTCAGCTATTTAACTTATCATTATGGATCTTGGATTTTCCTACTGTATAGACATCATCATATATAATCCCTTTGCAGAAAAAAAAGTAAACGAAATATGATTATTAATTACCCTCCTATTATTAGGTTGTCATTCATTCCAAAATTATGTGAAGCTATTGTTAATGAACTTATTTATTTCAACTGCACAAATCTTTTATCACCTCAAATCAACAAATCAACTGACCGTTCACAGCAAGTAGTTTTCAGGTCGACTTTATCTGATCCAATTTATATGCCATCTGGGGTTCCTCAAGGAAGCCACCTTGGCCCATTACTATTAATTTTTTTATTAATGATGTTGATAAAATTATAAGGAACTCGGAGTTACTTATTTATTTTATCTTTTGTATTTTATTACAAGAAGACTTTGAGCATTTTTCTGAATGATGCCACTGTAATATTTTATATTTAAATGTTGACAAATGTAATGTACTGACTTTTCCTTGTAAAAATGGAAATGCTTTGATTACAATCTAATATCTTCTGGACTTTCATAAGTAGATCTCTGACCTTGGTGCAATTCTTAAACAATAATTGGATTTAAGATTCATTGTAAATAAAAGTACTTTGTGCCACGACGCGCCAAGGGATTCACAGATCCCTAGTAAGACCAATCGAAGAATATGCGCCGGTAGTTTGGCCGCTGTACTATGTGTTACATATTTTCAGGATCGAAGCGATTTAGAGGAGATTTCTTCGTTTGCGGTACGGATTTAGTTTTTTGGGAAGAAATAATAAAAACTTTAGAAATATATTAATAGGGATTTAAGAGAAACCAAAATTCATTATTATATGGATACGATTCGAGAATAATAGAGTGAAAGAGCTTTTAAAAAATACATAAATATTATAGAATGGGCATAGACCTTACTACTGAGAACATAACATACTAAATCAACATCTAGCTATGTGGAACCGGTAGTAATAAAAAATGAGATACAAAGTTCATTTCTACGCACGAGAAACGACTTAAATTCTAGATGTTGCGTATTTTGATCATTTTTTTCTTGTTTAATTTTTCAAGGTTTACAATATTTCTGATGGAAATGCAAATTTCAAATTTTTGTAAACCTAAAGTTTTTCTATTTTATATATTTGACCTAAAGGAAGCGTGTACATACCAGACCATAATCTTGTGTTGAGTTTGAAACAATTTATTACGTCATGTGGATATTTATATTGCTTACAATCTGTATCTGAGGCAAGTTAATATATCATTATCCGGAAGATATCTAGTAGTTTCCAAAAAGAAGCAAATAATTACGAAAATTGTTCCAGGAGAAAAAAAATGAAAAGTATATGCTGCGTCAAAAAGAAAAAAGAGAAATGCTCCCAGCCTTTTCTTATACATAATTTGGTATTTCACCCAATTTAAATTTTATTTACAAACACTTTTAATAATGTAAAAGTTATAAATATTTTTTTATTCTACACTCTGAGGAATATTATTTCTACACTCAAAGGAATAAAAGCCAATAATAAGGCATTTAGATTTGTGAGAAAGGACATAATTATCCCAATGAAACCTACGGAGGACGAAGCATATAAGCCAGACAATAGAGGAATATTCAAGAAATGATTGAAGAAGACTAAACATCACGAAAATCAATAGAATTATGCTTAATAAATCTCAAAATCTTAAAGGCTAATCTACTATTTAGGGCGCAAAACATTGAGCAATCAATAGGAGGAAACACTTCTTTAAGATGATAATACTTAAGCTCACGCCTTTTTAAAAGCCTCAACACAAGTTAAGTATATTATACTGGGAAGAATTTTAATAGTCAGCCGATAAAGAGTTTGTCTATTTCTTGACAATTGTTGAAACAGAAACTACTGATTGTACAGTAGCTACGCAGGTGACGAGGGTTCAAATCCTGCACTGGATACGGTGATACAACTGGGTGCCAGTGGTTGAGGCAATTCTACTGACGAGAATTGTACTTGTGAAGCAACCCAACTAGGATGCTGCACAGTAATTTCGTGCCAAAAATTGTGGCGCACTTGCAACATTTGTCAGGTTAATTTCCCAATATCCCCTTCCCTAATTTCCCTTCGCCTAAGTTGTGCTGTGTGCATCATAGGGTTTTTCCCTAAGCTTCGGCAACACCTTAGAAAAAAAAATTGTTATAACCAAATTCCCCTGCACAATGTATGAATCACTTAATAAGATCATTTCGTGTAAATCGTCTATCATTTCCGAGAGATAAAGTTGTCTTATAAATCACATTAAATTGTGACAATAACTGCGCTTGCGTGTCTTACGTTTTTCCTGTATTTCTCATTACATGACATAAATAACACAAGTCACGTTGAAAAATCGGAATTAATGATCAACTTAAGTTGAAAATAAATCGTGTGTTAAGAAAAATGTTTTCATCATTGTTGTCCACAACAACTTTCATATTTCATAAAGCGCGAAGAAACTCATTTCCGTTGTAAATAACATTATACACGATTTCATAGACCTTTGACACTGAACCCAACAGAGTAATTAAATGCGAACTAGAGTTTCAAAAGTTATTTACACCAATTAATTGCCCATTTCACCAGTTTATTAAATGTAGAAATTTAGGCTTGAGTTATGGAGTAAAAGGCAAGTGAAAAGTTGAAAGTTTTTAATTTTTTTTTTTGCTATAAAAAAGCACTGATTTTGGTCATCTTTTTCATTAACAATAGTTGATACTGTAAAATGGCACTATGTCGGTGTAGTTAAATAATGAATGCATTCTAAGGCGATTATTATATATTGATCCTATTGATCCTGTTTAGAAGTGAGTTAAAAATTTTATTTGTAATATTAGATACCTATAGGTCGCCTAATACGAGATGTCGGATTTAGAGTCTGTCATAAAATGATCGCTCAAGTGATAGGCTTAATTGTAAAAGTATAAAAGTTTTCGCGTCAATTTAAAGTTCATACAATTTTTTACAAGTTGTTGTTACTTTTGTAAAAATTTTAATCAATTGTAAATTTTATAGCAATTTCATGTAAATAGTTTTTTATACGAATTCGAACTGGATCATAGCGCAATCTATGTAGCTTACAATATCAACATTGAATACACTGCACGGAAGTGGGTTTGAAAATCCTCGTTCTGAACACGAAAGTATAAAGCAAGAGTCCCGCTGAAAACAGCCTGTACTTGTTGTAAACTTTAACTACCCGTCGCAGCCCTAATATTCTCTGGAGCACTGTATTAGAACTGAGCTTCAATTTATGTAACTGTCGTCCGTCGGTGAATAAATCTTTCTAAACAATGGATTAGAATTATTCCCACGAACACATTTTTTAATGTTTATGGGAGAAGACAGGTATTTTTCTGGCTTATAGGTCGTATGTGATGTGTTAAATCAGAGACTTTCTGAAAACAGTCCCGATATACTTTCAGTCATTTGGTTTTGTTCTGAGACATCATCAAACGCATGTATATTAATGATATCCCGCTCGTTAGTAATCATCCCAAAATCTACTTCTATGTTGATGATGTAAAAATTATATCACGTGTCCTGCCTGCCCCTCATTAATTCAAATGTTTAACTTCCTCTCTTTTTCTTCTATGCCACTGACTATTTTAGATCTACAACGTTTACGTACGAACAGTTTGATACTAGAACATCAATCCAAGGTGAAAATTCTCGGAGTAATAATCAACCCCAATTTTTTTTCCTGTGATTTTATTTATATGCTGCAAACTAAAATTTACGTTTGACTTAGACGGATATGATCTATAGCTTTTAACCTTTGAATACATCTCATCTTGTCTCTGGTAATCCCTCATTTTTTTCTGTTAGAACTATTTACTCTCAGCTTGACTGCATGTGCAATAATAAATTAAGCACGCTTTTAACGATTGTATAAGATTTATTTTTAAGCTGTCTTTAGCTAGAGAAACTTACGTTTGGGTTGTTTCATTAATTGCAGGTCTAACAACTTAATAATATTTGCTTTACACATCGCACAGCATGAAGCTGTTTATATCTTGTTTTTACGCTATAACGGAGAAAGAATCTTCCTTTGTCCAAGGTTGTCGTTTATGGAACTTAAGGCCTCTAGTTAAATGTCTTATTGCGCCCGATCATCATCATTTCAGTTCTTAAATTTCATAAGCGGTTTTACTCCTTTTTTCACAATTGTATTTTAATTTTAATTGTTTTCCCTATTTGCTCTATACTCCATATTTTTTGGGAGCTTTTATAGAGCAGCTGTTAGTATAATGTGAATATTAGCTTGTTTTTATTCAAGGGTTCCAGTGGAAGGTAATTTACACACTTTTCCCCAAAAAGTAAAAATGTGCATTATTTGTCTACAAATTAAAATTACTGCTTTATGACCTATCTCAACAATAGACGAAACAGTCGCGTTATTAATGATTGCAACATTATCTGGTGCCAATTGACCACGTAAACAAGCACCGAATTCTATAATACAAGACTGTAAGGAAAAAAAACTGCTGGGTAATAGGAACATGAAATTGCCTTCAATCCAAAGTAAGCCACGCAAGTAGTAAGAGATGCTACTCGAGTGTTAAGTGTTGAAGGCCACCAGGAACAGAAGTGAATGTACGATTGCTTCGTGCTTGAAGAAATATGCCCGATAAAATTAAAAGTGAATGTCTCCTTAAGTACTTGATGCCGCTAAGAGATTTCCAAACTTGTTGTACCTGCCCGTGATTACTTTCCTCGTAAATTTTTTAACTGTAGTAAATTACAAGAAGGTATTAATTGATGTGGGCATAAATGAAATGAGAAATGAGAATTAATAGAAAATTTTTATTAGATTCGTTATTTAGAGGTAAAGTAATAAATTCGAAATTCCTTTCATAACTTGGATGAAAGACTATGTAGATAGTCTTCAAGCAAATTGATGGTGCTGTAGAGTAACATTTCAGTTAATTATTATTAATTATATAATTATTATTATGAGCCTACTAAAACTAGCAATCAAAGTAATAAGGGTCCTTGAATAGAACCTTCTAAGATTCAAATTCATATTTAAATTTATTTAGAAAAAGAGTACACAGCAGATAATAATTATATTATGACTTGTGTGTATTATAAAAGCACATTGTTTGCAACAACAGCAAAGATAAATCACAGGTCCAAACAATATTTCACCTAAGTTTGTTAAGTTATTGTTTCTTGTTACATGGAAGATTGTCACAGGTGCAGTGGCGTAAATAACGCCCCCGCATTGGGGTGGGACGCAGCAAAGCCAGGGGCGCCATCAAGTCCCTTGATGAAAATGATAAATTAAGTGGAGACGGATATTTGCTTCGAAATAACATAAATAAAAAAAAATAAGAAAAGACACGTTTTTCTAATAGACTAAAAAGAATAAAATAATTTTATGATGAATTTTAAAATTTATTCAACTAAAAACGTGGGGCACAAACACTTATAAACAGTTTTATATATCCTGTTTACGCCCCACGTTTTTAGTCGTACGTGTTTTAAAATTCATCATAAAATTATTTTATTCTTTTTAATTCATTAGAAAAATATGGTGTTTTAAATTTTTTATGTATATTTAAAAATTTTTTATGTAAACACTAGGTTATATTTTGCAAATTTTAAAAACGCTTGCGAGTGAAATTTATTACCAAAATGTTACTACGAAGGACCAAGACGGGTGAAAAATAGCAGAGCGGTTTTAAATATCTGGGGGGGCAGAATATTGTGCGGAAAGGTGATTTTCGGCCGATTATTTCACCAGCTTATTTCTTAATAAAATACGGCCTTGCTAGAAAAGGACAACCTCCTTATGTCTTATCAGTCCGATTTTCGAAAGTCACACTTTAACAAATCTTTCAACCCATTTAGTTGTTTTTTTTTAAACTCCTGCTACTTTGCCAAGTGTGTTCTGGTGTACCCTTAATATTCTTGCCTCCCAGTGACCATTTCTGCGACGACAATCTTCACCAGGTTTTCGAAAATGAAATCCCTTGAGGGATTTTTTAAAATTTTAGATTAGATATTTATATAATAGACCATAGAGGAATAAAGCTAGTATAGTGCCTAATACTCTGGTTAGTCACCCAATACGAACAAAACTTCGATTGCCAAATGCTATTTTTTAAATACGCATTTATATTTGAGCCACCTATGTATTAATACCGGTGTAATACAAGGTTCTATTCTCTTACCTTTATTGATTCCTTCTAATATCAATTAATTTTATTTACAATTTTGCTGATGATAACATCTTTAACTGTCAGCATTCATTCAGAAGCTTAAATTTTGAAATTTTGAAAAGAATCCAATGATGTTTGATAATCTTAAAAAAGGGTAAAAATCACTTAGAAAAGTCCTTTACGCCTATAAGGTTGTCGTAGTGACACTCTCGTAGGTACTTTTATTTTTTTCGACATTGTTCTGACGAAGCTTTCATTTAGGTTTTTAAAAATGAATTCTTTAGAAGTTAATTAAATGTGAGATCCACATATTTATAAGGGTCTCCTTTTACCCTGTATCAAACAAAATGCTTACAAGTGCCAAATACCGAAATTTTTAACGTTTTCTGTATTGTCTCTTATGCATGTTATATATTTGAATATTAATGTGAAGATAAAGATCAACAGAAAAAAAATTAATATGAATTTCTATGGTCACCTCAACCACTCATAATAACATTAACTACTCTGTATCTCTTGTTTATGGCTTTTTTCAGGTCGTAAACAAATCTTTCATAGACTTTTTCTGAAACTGGATGGTGATTTTGAAACTTGTTTCTTATCTTACAATTATTACTAACCGTGCAAGCAACTATGGTGTTGAAATCCATGATTAATTTCGTTTGAACCTACCTGGGGAATTATTTTGGCAAGGAGTGGAAATCAAGCGAAAGAGCAAGTCAGCCTAATGCTAAAATTAGCTGCGATTACAACAAAACCTGGTCTGGTCTGGGGTATGGTGGAATTAATCGCTGGTATGTTGCAATGGAGTAATAAAACTGACGGCTACAAACCTCAGGAGCATTTCACCAAACGAGTGGAAGGTCAGACGTCAATTTGGTACAATCAATCTTTGCTTGTTAGATGCTATTTATCAAAAAAAAAATCCTTAAACGGAATTTGAATTTCGTATGATGTTGTCAGTGGGTTAAATTCCATATCATCATCAATAAGGTCATGCGAAAATGGTTTTCTACCTGCATTCCATTAAAATTTTCAGAAACTAATGTAAAAATTGCACAATTTATTCGATTTCGGACGTCACAGCTAAACTCGCGGCGAAAAACACCACAGTTACCCAAGTCTTCGGAAATTTACCGAATTGCATCCGTGAACCGATCCACCGAATCGGATTGGTACACACCTGAGTAAAATTTATGTGCTCACATATGCTACACGCAATAAATATTTTACCCAACAATATTTCATCAGTGGATGTGGAGGAGACAGATAGAATCCAGAAATTTTGTATGCGTCTTATTAAATATCTGCGACAGACGACTGACTAATGATCATCGGCTTGAACATCTCGTTGTAGGTCAAGATGAACCATGGATGTGATTCGCAACATTTCTCTTTTCAACTGTCTCCGCCTGGATGCACTCTATGGATGTAGTTGGGTTGATTTCTACGTCTGCGAGATTAGAAACTGCACTATTGCAGGTCTTGTCGATGTGAAAATATCACATGCATGTGTCGATTCTAACGACATGGTGTTGTTTTGATTGAAACCATAATGTAGTCGGTCTGGTTATTTTGAAAACAAAATTTTAACCGCCCGGAGCGAAGGAGCTCCCAAACTGGTTTGTAACGTTCGACTAGACGCTTAGGAGGATATGACTGTAATTACCTTCCGGCAAATGCTGCACCACGTGAATTTCATCTAGCTTACTGCGATCTCATCGAAAAAGAAGGTCAGTGAGTTTCTTGCTTTTTCTGAAGTTGCATCATAGTTATTACGACATACGGCGTGAAGCAAATGTTGCATGTGAATATTCAGAGGCTAAATTTGGCGCCTTTTCCGGTTTTTCGACGCAATGAGAGTGGTGATTGTTTTTTTTTGTTTGTAAACAAAATTTTTGAAGTACTGGGTGAATGGATGGTTCGGGAAATGAATTGTATTAATCAAAACATTCTTTCAAAGAATATAGTGGTTAAGAAGGTATCATGGAAGGTCAGAGGTAGTGCTATATTTAAAAAATTAAATTATATAAAAAGTAAATTGACACGAACTGAAAAACTCTCACAGTCGTTTGCACATCTTCTCCTCTGTGGAGGCTGGTGTGATTCCTGTAAAGAGCGCGGCGATTTATGTGAGCGGCAGTGGTTGAGGCAATTTTGCTGGCGATTACTTGCGAAGCCAATGGGATATTGAACAGTTCATGCCAAAAGCCACAATTTGCAACATTTGTCAAATTCCCCATCTACTCTATTAAAAATTCCTCTCCACCTAAGTTGTGCTGTACTAACTTCCTTCATCCAAAAAAGATAAATCCTTTCTTGTCCTCGCACACTGTTCCCTTAAATTACTTCACTGTTCCAATGCATTATGCTTACATATACTGCATGGAATTGAATCATCTGTTCCATCAACTATCAAACTTCTTATGGAGAAGGATGCAAAAAAAGAAACAACAAATGCTCAATGGGAAGTTTCCATTCAAACAAAACAAAAAGTATTATATTAATATATCTCTAGATCGCCTATTCGTATCCGGCTCGAAGGACCAAAATTTAAAGAAAGGTTCCACAATCACATTACATCACAATCTATAAGTTTATAAGTTTTATGTTATCTATTGGCGCGAGCAGGGTTTCATTTGTTTTTCGATAAAAGCTCGAAAGAATATTTTAAATATTGATCTTAGCTCCTCTATCTCTTGCTCTAAAAAAGCTGAAAATATGCCACCTACTCCAGGAGGTTTGTAAGTTTTAAAATTTTGGATTTCTTTTTGTAAATGTATGTGTGAAGGGGCTTTTAAACCGGTTGAAAGGCATGTAGTTATCTCTAGTATCATTGAAAACCTCTTTACTTTTTTTCAATTACACTTAAACTTTTTATTATGTTAAGCCACTAACCCTTAAATTAAATAGCAGAAAATGACTGTAACAAGCGCAATTAATAATCACACTAGACGATTTGCGTTTTCACTAGCAATAAGAAATATCCGGCTCGAAGGACCAGAATTAATTAAGTGGCTTCGCTACTGGAGGTTCACAAGCACAATCTTAAAGATGGTTAAAATCTTTTTTGTCACTTACTACCGTATACTGGCTTTTATTTACTAAAATCTCGAATTTTATATGCAATTATTGGCTACCAACTAAATTCCTCCGATGAATGATAATATATACCCCCAGTCCATCAAAAATGTTTCTTGAAAAAAAATTGTAGTAAACGTCCTCTACGACGGCATGACGTGGACCCTCTAAGGACTAATAAAGTAACCAAATCAACTGAGGCGATATAACGAACATATTTTATTAACAATATACATATATTTCATGATTATCAAGTTTATACTAAATAAATAGGAGTATTTCATATTAAGATCATTTCGATATCATGTTTTACTTTAGCATAGGTTTTCAAAAAAAAATTCTAACGTCTGTCAAGATTGTATGACTAGAACCAGGAACTGAAGGAACCAAAAAAATCATAAATTAGGCAGGGCTGTTCTCGTCAACCTTGAGAAATTCAACGTTACGCACTTTATCAATGCTACTCCGAATATAAGAAGAACAATCATTAGCCAGAGGAAGAACACCAGAACCAGTTTTAGCTCCCGCGTTTTTTTCTTCGTATTCTTAACAACTTTGTAGCAACAAAATTAATTTTTATTAAAAATCTTGCTTGGATTTGTGAAGAGTTAAAAAAAATTCTTTAAGTCCCAAAAAGGCCTAGGGGATTTCAACAGGTTTCGTTAGCGATTGTCCACTATTTTTTATTTTTTTCCTTCTTAGCCGACGTCTACTTAAGTTTTTTTTTCTTCGAAAAATTATTTCCACGCGCCATAATTATAAAATTATTGTAAGATTATTGACCGATTTTCTTACTCAATTTATTTCCATTAATTTGAAGTATCAGGAATCAAAGATCATTGGATTGGTATGGCACGTGTGCTTTTACATATAAAAAAATTAAATTAGAAGGCACGAGTAATATTCCACGAATTCTTACTTCCATTGTTGGGTTATTTACAATCAAGATGGAATTTAACTAGAGACGAGTTTGTGCTAAGGTTAAAGTCCTAAATTTTTATTATTTTACTGAGGTAGTTTTTTAATCGTTTTAATAATAAGGTGCCACTCGTAACAAAAAGAGAACCATGATGGCACTCCTGAGCTTTAACGAAAACCTTTAAAAGATTTTTTGATTTCCAAGGTATTGAAATATAAACCGATTGCACTTTTTTCAAAAAATCTTTGACCTCCAGTATAATGAGCTCCAGTTCTTAACTTCAAACTTACTTCCTTCTCAGTCTGTGTATATTTCTCAACAAACTAAAACAATTAAATCTTTGGCAATGACGGTAAAATTGCAAAAATCACACTTCCTGCTGATGAAAAGATCAGTTTTTTATTACTATAGCTGGACTATCGCCAATGCCATGGTCAATAGATGAGTCATTTATCTAGAAAAAAAACATTGACGCAAAATTTTAAATTATTTTCATTCCGTTTTCAGGAAAAGTGAGAACCCCGCTTAATTTATTATTAAAGTCTTTCAAAGTAAGGTGAACATCCTAAAAGACATAGGACAGGTCGTCTTTTTTCTACTGCTTCCATTAGTAGAAGATCTGGTTAGACATGTTAAAATCCAAAGCACGTTTGAATCACCAGTGATTTATAGAAAGCAGTTTAATCTGAAAGTCTTTGCTTTTCTAATAGAACCCACAACACCCGTGTGATTAGCAAACACTATAATGGTTGACCTTTACGACTTTTCTGGTTTTTTAAAGGAAATATGGGCGAAATTTTATTGAAATTAGAGATGAAATCAGTCACTTTAAAAATTTTAATGCATAATTTTATATCATACGAAATTTGCAAATAACCAAAAACCGTTATTTGTAAAATTTTGCAAGACTCCGGAAATACATTTTGATATTTCCACGAGTCAAGATAATTTCACCTATTAGACATTTGGCAATAACCTTTCCTTTTTAAATTTTACATGGCCTTCAAATAATCAAATCATAATAAATAAAATATTTTTCAATTAAAATGACTACACGTGGCGTGACGTCACTTGTGTCGTATATACCTGATTTCAGTGAATAAGTATAAAATTTCCGGGGTTTTATTCAAACTAATTATACCTGTGTGTTTACCGATATACGTGGATTAAAAAAACAACTTCCATTCACCTCTATTTTCCCCATCGCATTTGTCTCACAAACGAACTTTATTCGGCTGCTCGTGTAGAATGGAATTTTGCAAAAATTTTAACAAGTTTTTAGAAACCACTCAGAGCAGTTTCTTAATTTCCCTAATCAATCCGCAAAACATCGCATTTTGATATATATAATTTTAATAATGGCAATAGTATCTACTATCTATGTTGAAAGCTTATCAGAATAAAAAATGAGGTAGTGCAATGTAACCCTTTCTGAGAGGCCCAGTTTCTTTCGACCCATAATTCTGTTGTTTTGAGCTCCGTTCAGAAATCAATTTGATCATGCGGACAAAACTATCAGATACTTTTATAGTGTATTTGATGATAATTTTTAGTCTATTTTCTATAGAAAAAGAAAGGTGGCATAAATCTGAACACAAATTCAATCTGAAGGTGTATTTCTACATTACAACTTTTTTTTCTTGTTAGAATACCACACGATACGCAGCATTAACCGCTGCTCTTACCATCACTACCATCTTATTTCTCATAACGTTAACGGTTACAAAAAATCATTGGCATTGCTTTTACTTAATTCAAGCCGGTTTTTGCAGCTTTTTCCTAACATGCAAATTAGACTTTGAATATATGTAATTAAATCACTATTCAAATGAAATTGCAAATATACAAGAAGCAAGTAATCAGAGCTGCAGCGAGTTAACCGGTTTCGTAATTAAAGTAAATAATTTTTTTTAAATAGAATAGCAAATCTTACAAAAACATATTGCTTCAAATTTGTAAATAAAATTAAACTAAAAATGATATTTTGCAATAAATACACTTTTTTGATCTACAAGTTTTGGAAGAGAAATAATAGCAGTTACAGCAGTTATTTATTTTTTAATATATATTTTGCCACCTTCAAATGATTCTACCCATCACTTGAAATACAGGGTGCCTCATTTAATCTGACAAATCAAAATAACTCGAAAAATACGCATCATACAAAAAAAAATTTTCTCAGAAAGGAAAAATTCATACCTCCAAGCGGGACATCTGCCTATCCTAAGATCAGCTTATTTATTCGGACACCTTTATTTCGATATCGAATCCGTATTCCTATGGGTCATCAACTAGCTTTCGAAGCGTTTTATGACTATTTCGTCCGTAGATACATACTTCAAATATCATATTGATCAAAATGCTTTAGAAAGTTCTAATTTTTCTCTTTATAATTAAAAAACAAACTAACTGAATCATTTTTTCTGGACGTATTTAACATCTGTTAAAGGTGGTTTATCTTCTTTCAGCTGCCAACTGAATTATATTGTTGGAAAACTCTTGCTTTTGACGAGCACTAATTTTCAAACAAAAGTAACACCAATTTATTCTCCTGTTCCTCTTCATTTAGGAGGTACAAATTTTCAAAATCAAAATTTTGAGATTTTTTTTACGCAAATTTCTCAAAAAAAGTTGCAATTAACATGCACTTTTCTTACATAATTTGAAATTCTCATAGCTTCCCCTTTAATTTGATATGGGGCATGTATCCATCTATCTCTTTTCGTTTTCGAGATAACCCGTTCAAAAGCCGACCTTATATTTCATCTCTTTCTATGAGCAATAACAAAGAAAATTCCAGGAACAATAGAA
>QYTT01080434.1:0-18261 GCA_006980735.1 Dasypogon diadema | reverse complement strand
GTAACAAAAATATCAAAATGGCCCTTCGTGACGATAAACTCATCATAAGGGACAAATTGATTACGTAGCGAGATGGGGCGATATACCAAGGCAACACATCAGGACTAAAAGCGCTTAATGCAATTTATGGCACAAATTTTGCATCGTTGATGGATCTAGAGCTGGGCTCCAGCAAATATGAATATACACGCCAAGGAAACTTCTGAAAATGAAGCAGTACAACGAAAAAAGTCTCCAAAAAATTAGGAGTTTAAGGATATTATTGTACAACATAAGAGGCATAGGTAAAAAGTTATTGTGTCCTAAATAAACCTTTGTTACAGAATCAGATACTAACAAATGTAAGAAATTTTTTAGAGGCTATGAAACTCGTTGGATTTGTACTACCCAAAAAGCAAGTTTTGGAAGAGCAAGCGGTGGATGCATTTATGGAATTAAAACAAATATTGCTAGAATTGAACATTTTGAAACTGTACAAAAAAGATTAATGGTGGAAATAAACACATCGGTAAGCAATTTTCGTATGGTGTCTGCGTATTTAAATAGTAAGTGTTAAGATAAAGATTTTTAGAGCCAAACACAACAGTGTGTCTTCTTCTTATTACTGTTTGCTACGGGTCTGAAAATTTTAGACCCAATGATGAGCTAAGTTTCTTTTTTAATTTTAAATCAAATCTCGATTTCCTATCGAGTAGACTCGCATCGATTTTAGAGCTTTGCTGTGTAATGATTATCTCGATGAGGATGTCAATATGTTTTGTGTTAAGATTTTTGATGTATTTGCTTCTTGTGTTCCTTTTGAACAAAGGCGACCGCCTTCCATTTCGCCCTCTGGTTCAATAATGGACTGAAGTTTCTGAAGAACAAGAGGAATAAGCTTTGGAAATAATTCCTTCAGACTAGGCAACGCACCTAACCACCAAAAATTTGTGGCGTTCGGTATAAACTTTTCAATAAACCGTGCACTTTCTTCGAATTCGTCAACGTCAAGAAGAAGGTTGATCTTTGAGGGCTATTCTAGCGCTGACACGAATGTTCATATGTATCTCCGTCGATTTCTGACGAAGTTATTATGCAGCACATCCATAAGCTTTACTTCGACTTTAACTCTGGTCCTGATTATGTGCCTCCTGCGGTAATTAAATCGTGCTTCAGTGCTTTTTTAGTTGCCCTGAGCATGCTTTTTCGTAAATCTCCTGCTGGGAGCAATAATTTACTCTCGAATATCTGTGCAATGCATGAATATTCTTTCTGCCAATCAGCATGGTTTTGTTTCGGGCAGATCTACGACCACTAACTTATTGGAATTTATCATATTGGTAATAATATGCAAACCGATTGCATTTATACAGATTTCAGTAAGGTTTTTGACAAACTTTCTCATTCGATTATTATGTTGAAATTACAGAAACTTGGATTCCCAGCTTTATTTTTGAAATCTATTCATTCTTACTTGTCAGGTGCTTTTCCGTGGTTCCCACTTGAAAGTCATAAGATCTACATCTGGTGTGCTCCAGGGAAGTTATCTTGGCTCTCTTACCTTTATCATCTCTATTGATGACACTGTGCATCTTTCAAGACGCTCCAAAATGTTAATCTATACTGATGAGATTTGGGCGTCATTTTGGACTCGAAATTGGATTTTATCTCTCATATTAATTACACTGTTTGTAGATGCAACTCCATGCTGGACTTTGTTAAACGATGGTTTTCTGACCCTCAGGTTGCACTAACTTTGTATAACTGATTCTTGAGACCTTTGCTTGAATATGCATCTCAGGTCTGGAGCCGATACTATGCTGTTTACATTAGCCGTAATTTCTTGGTCTTCCTTGGGATGACCCTCAGATTCTTCCACCTTATCAGGAGCGCCTTGGGTTGGTTAATTTGTGTTCCTTGAAAAAGCGACGTAGAATTGCCGACATCGTTTTTATCCACCAATTATTGAATTTTAATATTGACTCTCCGGACCTCCGGAGGAAAGTATCTTTCGGGGTTATTGTTCGTAGTTTGATAGGTGCCCCTTTTTTACATGTAAACCCTTCGAGGACTAACTATGCGAGGAATGAACCCATTAATCGCATGTGTATTTCTATCAATTGTATTATGGAGCATTTCGATTTGAGGGTCTCTAAAAACGTACAAAAATCTCATCTTTCCTCTATCATTTAGGTTTCTTGTGCATTTATTGTTTTATTCTGCACTGTTAATCGGCTAACTTTTTAATAATTACATGTCTGGCATGCTTGTCCGAGAGTCCAATCTTAACAAATTTTTTTTCGAATTGTGTGAATGCTTTATGCGGTATGATGGGTAAATGGTTCTTAGCTCCTCACTGAGAAGTGGGCCTTCTGTGCTATAGATACTCATTAGTATATTATACAACAGACAAGCAACAGACAAGCAACTGACAAAAGTACCAAATCAACAAAAGAACATAAAAGATTAGCCCAGGAATTGTTAAGGATTAATACCCAGTAAAAGAGTCATAGAACAATATGAAGACGACTCTAAAGTACATCCTTAGACACATTCAGATCAAAGTGCTCAGCGATGCACTTAACTGTTATACATATGCGGTTAATAGACTCATGCCTACCGTAATTAGTACGAGAGAAGTTAATACGCGGAAGCGTCATATGATTTACTGCATATCATTTCCAGTTTTATGGTGGATCCTGAAATATGCTCTGACCATTTCCCCTTACTTGAAAATCTACAGATACGCAATCAAAATGAACAACCAATACTGCGGGCGCCATATGTCCAATCACCGATTCTCGACAACACTAGTGTATATATATATATAGAAATATCTGTTAAGAAAAGCCAAAAATAATAATGCTCCAGGGCCGGATTTAATTCCTGTCGAATTTTATAAACACCCTCCTCATAATTTTGTCCAAAAACTTACCGAGCTTTTTAATAACATTCTTAGTAATGCGAAAATTCCCCAAAAGCTTTAAAGATACAGTAATTTTCCCTATTTATAAAAACGGGATCTAATTTACCTTCGGGTAAATCATGGGATATCCTTTCTAGATGCCGCGGCTGCATTGTTTACAGGAATAATATTTTTCCTACTGCAAACCTGGAAATAGAGCACCAAATTCTTAATGAGACACAAGTTGGATTTTGTGAGGGATGGGCACAGGCATGGGCATGGGCATGCGGGAAAAATGGAAGTTCATGGGCTTGTTGTTGATCTTAAAGCAGCTTTCGATTCAATAGACTAGTAGAGCTAAATTTGTTACATGGTTTAGTAATGGTTTTGAAAACATAGAGCGCCGGTATGGAATGGTTAACATCTTTCTGGTATAGTGAAATACCTATAATCGAGAGCGGATCATAAAAGAACACTAAAATCGGTAGAAACATACGACAACCTGCCGAGAGGCCAAGAAAGGAATTAATGCTATTGAGTCAGAACAAAATTTCTTAGCATGAAGCGAGATACATGTACTTCAATATCCCTCGAATGCTAATTACATTATAATCTAGGCTTAAAGATTCTTTACACGGGTCGTTTATCATCTATGACCGTCTCGAAAACCCCATTCCCAAGGTCATAAAAGCTTATTGACTGTTGAAATAACGGAGTTAGTTAACAGGTTGAATGCCGTTGGGGTCACCGCTGACCCTAATTTAAAATCTCTCTCACGGCAAATGCATTTTAACACGTAATTCCCTCTCTTTTGTGCTAATCGTGGCATTGAATGTGCTAATTGGTTCACTGCCAACCCAGCATATATGCGTGAAGCTTTTAAGCTTTCTCTTATTAAATGCATTGTTGCATATATTTTTCTGATGAAAGCTTTCTTGGAGAGGTGGTTTAAAACCAATATTTTTAATAACTTTAACTTTTCCTTCCGTTTAATTCTGGATAGTCTCAGGAACTCAAGGATATGTAGATTTTTCCAAATAAAAAAAACAATTTCCCAATAAATTTCGAATTTTGTTTTGACAGTTGTTGAGATAATTTTCCTTTCTTTATCTTGGTTTAATTTGAGGCACTTAGTAAAATACTGCCTACTTCTGGTTACGAGCAACTCTGTGAAATGGGGCCTGTTCAAAAATGCAGTACTGCGCAACATAAGCAAAAACTACACGTGTATAGATAACTACTTTACAATTAAAGAATTCTGAATGTTTTTTCAAAATTTTGTAATAACTATGGCAAGGAACTGTGGAGGTGATAATTTAGAAATTGTAAACTCTCTGAGAATATATTAACTACACGTGTAGTTTTTACATAACTTATGCAGTACTGCATTTTTGAACAGGCCTATATTCCAGGTAGTCTCAACGTAAGATGTCGGAGGGAAATACGCAATTTTGTGGTTTACCTGTTTACGTTAGGGGAAAAAATTTTTGAAATTTTGGGTTCAAAGAGATCTAGATCTGGTAAGTACTATTTTGGTCAGAGTAAAGAAACAACGTTTACCGGAAACCTATATTATATTACTATTAACTAATCCAGACTTGAGTTACAATGAATATGAAAAAATAATTCAAACGAGGTGCAGTATCTCGAGGGAGACTGATGTCGTCGTACCGCTAACCACCCTGATCTAATTTTAAAATTTATATTTTACTATTTCACGTTCTTAACTGATTCCTAGCACCCAATTAGTTCCTCACTATGTAATTTACTAGAAAGTTCATTAACAATTATTTGACTTCGTTAGGTGTAGAACCTAGTTGTAGAACTCAACTACTTCCTCGCTCCCTAAATTCTTCCTAAAATTAATTCACAATTCATTAAAACCCTAATAATCCTATAGCGTTATTATGATGCTGTACCAAGTCCAGTGGAATCCCCAAAATGAAGCTGAATTTAATTCATGTAGGGAATTGACCCTGACTCCCAACCTCCGTGAGTCGTAGGTATTCCCTATGGAGATGCCACCATAATTATGCTTAAGATCCTTAGCCGTCACTCCAAGAATGTAGGTAATATTTCCACTCATTAACTAGAAGACAAAACATAAATGTTTTACAGACTCAGAGAAGGACGGCAAAGGCTGAGGTAGGATGATACTATTATTTCACAGATATCTAGACACTTGCTCTTCTTTTCTAGATCGTCACACCTGCAAACCATTAACACTGGATGTAGTTTTTTTCCTTTATTAATTTTTCTAATCTTCCTTCGAAATTCTCATATTTTTTTAATTTCCTGTCTTCTTTTTGACGTTCCTGGATCTACCTTGTTTTCCTCTTTCTTGAATTGTTCATCGAGGTCACCAAAAATTTTGATTCCACAATTTTTAAAAATTTTATTTTACGTCGTTCCACTTTACTTCTATTTAAGAATATGATGTTTTTACAAATATATGTATTTTTTTTCATGATAACACACTTACTTTATACAATTTCCTATCTTTAAAACTTTAAAAATCAGAAAGTAACTTGTGTTTCAGTCCGACGGCGGTAAGGACGATAAGGACGGTAAGGTTTTTTCAGGTTGGTCATAGACACTTAAAAAGGCATTCAAAAATCCTGGTGTCTGTTAGCTTGCTTAAAATTGCACGCATAAATTTTGTAAGGGGAAAAATGGTCTTTCAAAAAGCCCTATGAGGAAATATTTCGTAATATTTTTATATAAATGAAAAAAGAGAAAAATACTTGTTGGAAGTTGGATTCAAAAATTTAAAAAACAATTTTTTCACTTGTTTTTCTTTCCGAAAACAGGAAACTTTTTGAAGTCAGCGAATTTTTTAATGTATATAACCATGTCATAGATAGTTATTATCGAGTAATGTGAATATTGAATTTAGAAAAAATAAATTCATCGGGCACAGTGAAGTCTGTCGAGCTTGCGCATACTCCCGTAGGAACTAAAAAAGGTATGTAATTCAATACCACCTTTTGGGAACAAAACTAATGAAATATGGGTATGAACCTATATCATAATATTTTCTTCCATTACAGATCAAAACAGAGCGACCCAACTGTACTCGAATAAACAACCAAAATCAGACTATGTACACTTCAGCTTGCAATAGAGACACTGAATCTAGAAATCTCCTACAATTCCCTGGTAACTCAGGCTGGCAATAAATTATTTTTAGGTCAGTAAAAGGTAAAAGCCTTCCCCTAATAACTTAATTCTCGTTTTCAACTTGGTAAAATGACCCAACACACAACCTCAAAATCCAACTCGAAGCGCAGTATATTTTTCCGGTGACAGAAAAAATTACTTGTTATGGCATTGCAGTCACACTTTGGAAATTCATTAAAATGCCGTAAAAATTTGTAACCCCCATTAAAAATCCTTTCTAGTCACCCTATGCGGAAAGGAACTCAATGGAAGGATTACCAGCACGTCAAATACAAGACAGCCAGTGACGACACGATGGATATTTACAGCCATTTTGGGTGCCAGGAGGGTGAAGCCAATTGCATTTCCATAACTTTTTATAGCTCTCTCCGCCGCAAATAGACCTATACTTGTCCCCTTCACGCCAGAGCATTGCGCAGCCCATTCATAAAATGAACCAATTCACGATGGCGGGGTAATCATTCATTTTCCGCACACATCTAACGCACTGTACTAAATTATGTACTAAAAATCCAAATTGTAAGGTTTTAGGTTTGGAGATTGATAGGTTTTAGATAGGAGGCATTATAAATGAAAGGTTTAGGTTACGAGTGGGATTTTGAGTGAGTTTCCTGCTGATTTTAAGTATAATTGCTGCAGTTATTTGGAAACGAATTTTTCTTCATTACTCTGAGTCATGTCTTTGACTCTTTAATCTCCTTGGCAGTCCACAATTATTGAAATTCTGGAAAAATTACTGATACTCTGCCATAATCTCTGGACTTTATCTATTTATTCGTAGTACCTACATATTATCTTCAATCTCTGGTTAGTAGGGGAAAATGATTCATTTTCCCAAAGCATTTTACGAAAATTAAAATCTATTCAACGATTTATTTTGTAATTTACCACTTTTAATGGTTTTCTCTGGGAACAAATTCGGGGATAATGATAACTCAACGTTCAGCTACAAAACGTTTGAGAAATTCTGGAAATAGGGATCACATTTTGTGGTTTATAGTTGGATGCACTTAGATATTATCGCGTTTGGTTTATACACCGCACAGTGGGCCAAAACGACTTGTTGACTATCAAAAGTCTGTAACTTTTGTTGTGTTAAAGATATCATAGTCAAACTTTGGGAAATAAATCTTGAGAATCTTGGCATCATTACCCCTTGATTGATTAAAAAAAAAATAGTTCAATTTGTTTACGGGGTGCCTCAAAATAAATCAACAAAATATGAAGTAGTGAATAAATGAATTATTAATATAGGAGTATTATTTAAAAAGTTGTAATATCATTTTAACTTAATTTTTAATTATTTTATTATCTCTACAACAATATTTAATTAAAAACATTGAATTTTAGAAATCTATGTATAAAAAAGAAAAATTTAATATAGGGTAGACCGGGGTCAGTAGAAACACTTTGGTTATAAGTTCACACTGTTATGATTCTTCTAGTTGTCAAGAAAAAATTTAAGAAGCAATCAAAAAACTTTGAAACAAAGTTTCAACTAACTCCATACTTGGGTCAGTTGAAACAATGAGTTGGGTTAGTTGTAACACACATTAAATTGCAGATTTTTTTCTTACTGCAACTTTTGGTAGATATTATTTAGAATTGTGACAAGTAGCAGGGTTATTCAGGATTGCGTAACAAGCATTACTATGAAAAAGTATGCAAATTTGTAGTCACAGTATCTAAAAGTAGGGTGCAGGGTCGCGATTTTCACAATTCACAAAAAAATACCTGAATCTCAGAAATGATCAGACATGTAATTTTTTCATATTTTTTTATGAACACTCATAAACTGGTGTATCCACTGGTCCCGGTTTGAGGTTGAGTTTTGGGACACCCTGTGTATTGCAAAATTATCTGACTAATAGCTTCCCTTTTCATTTGTATCTTAATAATGAAACATGGTTCAAGTTCCATCTTTTATATCTTTATAGGCGTCAATGTATAACGAAGTATATTTTTGGCCTTTCATCGTTTTTTTGCGATTTCTTGGCATCTAAAACGAATAACAATTATAAGAATGACATCGTGGGGTCAGTTAAAACGTTACAATTGACCCCATAAAAAATTGTTACAACTGTCCCCAAGATGTATTTTTTCAAACCATGGCAGTTATTGCTAAAACAAAATTACATACGTAAAAAATGAATGGGCGCATTTGAGCCCAATACCTTACAGTGTTTTAAAAAAAATGGCACATGTCTATATCTCGTATATTAATGTAGTAATTAAAAAATTGAAGATGAGTATTCTCGTCATCTTCATCTACTTTCGCTACACAAAACACAATAAGCACTCTTATAAGCGTAGGTCGCACATGAAGTCAACCCGAATACTAACGAACAGGAAAAGTGTTTACTGTCGGATGACGTTATCAGAATCGGTTCTCGATTTATTCGATTTATTCTCAATGTTTCTACTGACCCCGGTCTACCCTACTCAAATACTGATCAGTTTGCTCAAATACAATATTATCTATATTTTCACCTGTGTCTAGTAAATAAACCATTTCCTCTGGATATTTTCTGCTTCTAAAACGTTTGTCTCGTATTCTGGGAAATTATGAGATGTATGGATCTGAAGATATAAAATTTTTCTGGTGCTGTGGGATCTGTAGCGCTTATAGGTACTCTTTATTTTTGGGTTCCTATACTTCTTCCGAAAATTCGCCAATTGGCAAAAGATAGTGAAATATTATATTTTTCCCATGTCTTAAAACTTTGTAGACTGTTGCTGTTAATTTTCTACATGGATATTCCTCATTTAGCAATATTTCTGTTTGTTCTGCATTTCCGAATTTTTCGGCATTTATATAGATAAGCCATAAAGAAGAAGATTTAATATGGTCTTAAATTTCTTTATAATTCCCGAGTCCACTTTGATAATATCCGCTCTTATGTCCGGGTATTTAAAAGGACCTCCCTGCTCTGTTCCTGTCATCTGGGCTTTCAAATCCTTGCCTAGGTGTATCAATAATTAAACCAAGTTGTCGTCTGAACTCTCATTGTATCCTGTATTTCTTCTCCAGTCTCTTTTGCTAGTTATCAGGATTATTTCCTACACCTTCATCAGTACAACTCAAGTCGTAGCTTTTGATAGCTATTTTTTTGTCTTTTGCCATTTTTGTCAGTTATTGATAGTTTTATTCAATATCACATTCTTATCTCGTATCCTGTTCCTGTGATTATTGCTTCTCCTGTGACATTGCCCCACAAACTTACGTCAATCCAGGCGCCCTTCTATTTTCTTTTCTTTTCTCGTATTATATTCCTTTTCATTTTTGCTACTTTTCAGGTAATCCCAATCCCCCTCCATACACATACTAACCCTTCGTTTTCTTACATTTTAATCATCAAAATGTTTTTTAATTGCAGTACATTATCTTAAAATTTTATCATTTTTACAACAAAAATTACTTTATACAGTATTTCTTAAAAGTTTCAATTAAAAAATGCTTACGAGTGAAATTTTTTACCAAAATGTTAATACGAAGGATCAAGACGGGTGAAAAATAGCAGGGCGCTTTCAAAAATCTGCGGGGGGTGCTCGTACTCTTAGTTACGCCACTGGTTGAACAGTAGTATATTGAAGTCCATTTTGATTATTGGAAGTACATTTTTTAAGGTATTGCTTAAGCTCAGGGGACAACTGTATAATGCACACAACACAGCTACGGCGGAGGGAAATTCGGGAAGAGGAAATTGGGAAATTAACCAGGAAAATGTTAATTAAAATATTTATAATCTTGTTGTAATTCAAACGAAATAAATGAATATGAGTCTTAATCTCTATAAATATATCGGGAACTTACATATATAATAAATGAAACCAAAAGTGTGACAAGATATACAGAAATATAAAAATTGAATCAAAGATCCAAAAGAAAAACAAATTCAAAATAAAAGAAAAAAAAAGAAAACTAAAAACAAAATAAATAAATCAGAAAAATTCAAAATTAGTAATTTAAAAAAATATCAGTATGTAACCTAGGTTGGTAATTGTATAGAGGGTGTCCAATAGGAAGTTGTGAAAATTAATAAATTAATATTTTGCAATAAATAAAGAAATGGGATCAATGAAATTTTTTTGTTCAATAGAAGAGGGTTGTAATTTTTATTCCATATCCATTTATTACAAAAAACACAATGTTTATGTGGAACAAATTATATGTTGAAGCGATTACAAAAAAATATCAACATCAGTGATATTTATTTTCAAAATGTGAGCCATTTGAATTACTACAGCACTCTAATCGCTTTATAACTCTATTAAAAAGGTCTTCTATAGTTTCATTTAAAATGCTCTCGAGAGCCAACAAAAATGGCTATCTAATCAAATCATTTACAGTTTTTGAGTTAACTCTACCAAAAGAATTACAAGGATTTAGATCGAATGGGTAAGGAGAACATTCCATTCCTGTTCCCTTATTAAATCGAGGATATCCAAGGCCAATAACACGATCACCATAAACTTTTTTGATGGCTTCGAAGACTTCTTATATATATATTAGACTAACCCACTATTTCTTCGATGGATGATTTTTAGATTTAATTTATGCTCTGAAAGTATTCGCGTTTGATTGCTTATTTTGGACGTAACAAAATTACAAATCTCTTTGTAATCGTTTCTCAATCGTACTTATCATACCTACAATAGAAAAATTCATCTCAATTATCGGATTTCAAGTGATGGTCAAAGAATACCGTGAAAATTTGTCAATTAAATCAAGTTTTTCTTCAGTAAGGTAATAAATGTTACTGCGCGGTAGTCAAACGCACCCTTGAGGAAATCCTACTTACTTCACAACCAATGTTTTCAATGTCTAAAAAAATCCTCAATTTTCAAAATTCATGGTTTACTGCTTGGGAATTATGCCACATAAAAAGTGTATCGTGGTTTAATATTTTAGGAGAATCAAGTAGAACCTGCTCAGGCTCAGCGTTACCAAACAAAAGCACACATCTAATAAGGAAGACATTCCGGCGTTATAGTAAGTTGATAAGTTATTCATTTTTACAAATCAACAGTGAGAAGCAGATCATGAAAAAGATTTGTATTATTATATTTTTGCCATTTTTTAATAACACGCTTTTTTTCAAAAATATTAGTCAGGGAGAAGAAACTTGGAGGGCAGTATGGGTACTGCCTAAGAAGTATCTCCTATAACTATGTGTATTTATTTCACCGACGGAATCAGTACCAGTTAATTTGGAAAACGTAACAGCCTTAGATTTGAAGTAATTCCTGTAATAAAGTGCAACGCGTCCGTCTAGTCTTTCAATACGATCTCGGCGATTCAATTTGAACCCAGGCAACGATAAGTAGGTTGCTATTTATGTATGTATCCCAAATAATAAATAAAAACAAATATTAATCATTGAAAATGGTTTTATTATTTTTCAAAATATTCTTTACGATGATCGATACACTTTTGCATATGTTTGAAGCAATTTTCATCGCACTTTTTCAATTTCGACTGAAGTATCTCCAAAACATGCATTTTGAACGCATCAACAGCTTCTTCTGGCGTCGAAAATTGTTGACCATGTACGGGAACAAAAAGGAGCCATTGGGAGCCAAATCAGGACTGTACGGCGGATGATCTATCAATTCGATGTTTTGACCGGTCAACTAAGTTGTTTGGGCCGATGTATGACAACTCGCATTCTCATGGTGAAGAATGATACTGCATCGCTGGTTGTTTTGTTTATTTATTCAAAGACTTTTGGCAAAAAAATAGTTGGGTACCATTAAAAACTGACTGTTCTACGATCCTCTAATGGCGCTGTAGTCACATGTCCATTCATCCTAAAAAACAGATGACCATTTACTTCGAAGTGCTTCTTACGCAAACAACTTTTGTTTGGTTTCAGCTTATCATGGAAAACCCATACAGTCGATTGCTGTTTACTTCCGGACTCATACGAAGCATTTCTTTGCACTAATCAACACGAGCCTTTTTGAGCGATTGTCAAATTGTACGGAATCTCATGTAAAATATTGTGTATGGTCGTCACACTAATGCCCAGGGATGCTGCAATCTCATTGTATGTCACATGACGATCGTGCATTATCATTTCGCGCACAGCATCGATTTTTTTTTTTTTGCACAATAACCGATTTTGGGAAGACCTTCTTTAAATTCGTCCGTGAGAGAACGACGGCCGCGATTAAATTCACTAAACCAGTAATAAACATTGGTTTTAGATGGTGTTTCATCGACAAAAGCCGAAGTGAATTGATCAAGGCACTGTTGTTCAGATAATCCAGGTCGAAAGTCTTAGTAAATCATCGTATGAGAATTCCCACGAGTTAATTTCATTTTATGGCTGAGATCAAATTTTCGAGTCGCTGTAAACAAAACAAATAGCGTCCGTGACAAAACATTCTGAGTACGTATACCTTCAAAAATATCAAACTTTCGTATGGATATATCAGATGGCACCTAGCAATACCATTGTTGCCAGTTCCGGATACATAAATAGCAACCCTCATACAGAGACAGTGGTGTTTTCAGTTCTGACTTTCACTCAAAAGACAGTAGAATATGGCGATATGCAATGCTCTCTCTCTGAAATGTTGGTCAAGACTCAGTTCGGCATCAAATTAACAGAATAGGGAATTCCGGTAACGACAACATCATTGAATTCACATCTCTGATTTTGCCAATTTTATTAGTATTAAAAATAGTCAACTTCTCAGATGAAAGTATAAACCTTAAAATCTAAAAACATTCTTTACGCAGATATTTCATAAAATTTCCAAATCATTTTAATACATGTATATACTACATGGGTGGCAACGCTGGACAGCATCCTTGATTTTGTATACTTGTTTGAATGACTCGCTAACTGTCGTGGTAATGCCACTGATAATAATCGATATCATGCATGATTGGATCGCCTAACGACGACAATATACAAACTCTTGCCTGGGGCAAAATGAATTGCATCGAGTTCATATCTGAGTATCTGACATAGGCTAGAATATAACTTGAATATTTGGGTAGGGGCAGGATGCACGATGGATAAAGTCCAAAAGAAGATTTTTGTGCTTATTATAGTGACGAGATGATGACCTCTAAAATCGATTCTGTGGAGAAATAGATGCAATGCCGCATGTCTTACGCTCTTCTAGAACTATACTTTAGTGGATATTGTTCCAAAGAAGTTTCTGGTCTGATTCCTTGTAGATCAATTCCTATACATGATACTCGTACTTCAAGTCGTTTTCACCCTTTCATCCTTGACACAAGACCTAGCAGAACATTGAGTCCTTCTTGATGGGCATACTGCCATCATCTGTTTTCAACCAGGACCTTACAGCTGTAGCTGTTCAAGCAGAATGCGCACTTCTTCTACTTTTTGGTAAAATTGTAATCATTTTCCTATTTTCATTGAAAGTTTATGACTTTTTCACTTTATTGACAAAAAATTTCTTTAAAGATGGACAATTTTAATCAGAAATTTCCATTTAATACTCCGCTTGCAACGTAAAAGTTTCTAAAAGTTTAAAATCGAACCTCTTTAAACTCTCCATGGAATTAATAATTAAACAATTTCCTTATCACAGTGATTGACATGAGCGGGATTTTCCATGTCGTGATTATGTCTTTTCTCAGAAAAACAAATGATGTCAAGATACTTATCTGAGAACTTTAACTTTACTAGACTTGCCGGCTATTCTCTGTACGCTTTGAATAAAGCTCGAAAATTTTCTAGATACAACTAGCTAAGATACTTTCCATTTGTCCTTGAACTTGTGCTTCCGCATCAGCATATTTTCAAAATAGATGGCAATGGAGAAAACAGTCTGCAAGCCTCAGATGACAGGACAGGATGTCAGAATCAATTAATCTTTGACAGGAAAGACTTTATCCCTTGCTGTCTTGGGGCACTTAAAATCTTATTCACATGCTTTATTTTGGAATATTTTGTGTTTTGGAATATTTTGTGTTATGTAAATTCTGTTTATTGTCAAGCAGCACGTGCAAAAGTTTGGAAATATCAATCATTTACTATCTACTATGCTTAAATGTGGAGAAATTTAGGTATGAACAACAGAGGGCCTATTGTGTAAAAAATTCTCAACCATTACGATTAGATCTTTAAAAATTCAGCCCTGAGAGGCTTCCAGTGCAGCATTTCAATCTTTAAGAATGTCGAAGCAGGTGGTGTTTATATCAACGTGCATTGTGATCTCTTTCTGTGCCTATGTTACGCATTGTTTTCTTGTCCATTTTTAGTGTTCTTGAACACGTCAAAATTTGATCGATGTCCAGCTGACCTAAATAATCCAGAATAGTTACCCCCTAAATTCCACTTTTGCCTTGTGAAGAATTTGCCTCTTGCTTCTTTGAAGGGTTCACACAGCAAATTGCTAATGCCTTTCAAATTTAGTAGGTGATAATTTTACTGTTCTAGACATGTTTTTAGTGAAGTTGAAAATTCTAAATTAAATTTTATGTTGGATTTCACAGCTCTAAGTTTTATGGACTTATTATCTGAGTTTTAAGAGTTTTCCTACACACTTTCCACTGGTTACCAATTATTATGCAATGGTGGGTAAATGAACCACATTTGCGATGATCTGATAACTCCCAGATCATATTCGATTTTTTTGGTACAAAATTCTATTCGGCCACCTTTGAAGACGTAACTATAAAAAGAGAGTCACTCGTTAGAAATTCTCCAGAATCAAGGATAACAGGTCAAACTTTTAACGAGATTTAGGACAATTTTCACATTTGACTTTTCAGCCTTTCAAGCTTGTTCACACCCATGTTGGGTGGGGCGAAGTTCTACCGATTTGCTACATGCCGATATTTTGGTACCAGTGGTTAAGGTAATTTTACTGATTGAATATTGTACCGTAACATCTCATTTTGAAAATTGTGAATTAACTTATAACAATTGGTAGGCTATACAGGGTGTCCAATAAGTAGGTGTGAAAATTAAACAAATACCCCTCTGACATTCTAAAGGACCCTATACATTTCAGCAACCTTTAATACCTGAGGTCTGTCAATTTTATTGTAGTTGTGGTAGAAAGCAGAGCACCTTTTTGAAAATGAGTGAGTTAACCGTTGAAGAAAAACTTTTTCTCATTGAATATTATTATTCGAGAGGGAAAATTTGAAGTGAAGCATTCAGAGCCTTTCGTATAAAGTATAGAAGTGAAAGAGTCGGACAGAGGACAGAGCTATAAAGAGATGTCAGAGACACAATACTTTCCCTATGCAAAGAAATAAATCTCGTTAAGAACTATTACTTTATGCAAGACGAAGCAGCATCACATCGAGCACGATCAACTTAGTATTCATTTTGATTGTAGTGGCTCCAATGCATCTTTAGGAATCTCTGATGATGCTAACTGGACTAAATCGGATGGTGACTTTACTTTTTTTGCATGAAGAGATTGTAAAATTAGTTAATTAGTTCAATTAAGTCTAATGCAATCGGATGGAATGAGATTTCGCCAAAAATTGCTCAAAATGTTAGTGCTTACTTTTTGTTAGTTCTAGCTCCTGTCTAACCTACTCGCATTTTCCAAAATTTAGGAAAATGATATTGTTGTACTTCTGGCCAGGTGTTTTTCACCTTCGATTCGGTACATCACAATATCCTCTTGAAGAAAATGGGCAAGATGCGTATAATTTTTTCTCGATCGGGTATTAGAATTTCTAATCTCAACATAATAAGCAGGTTGACAACTATAGATCATATTGGATCAGCATAGTCAGTTGGGTACCACAGGGTGAAATTCTCGGTTCCCTATTGTTCTGCCTATTTATAAATAATTTTTCTGATTTTTTGGAAAACGCTTAGTATCCATTTATGAACCCTGAACCAAAATGGTTGGTCTAGTTGATATTTCCAAAGCACTTCTTCTAATTTCTGATTTATTGATGAAAAGTAAATGAACAAAACCAACAACAACAAAAATTTTTTTTTATCAATATAGGAAATGAGCAAATATCTTTCGAATAATTAATAAATAAAAAAGGAAAAAATATACGCAGTTAATAAACCCCTATCTGGCCTATAATAGTTGATCTGCTCTAAAATAGGTTCATTATAGTTGGCTTAGAAGAAATAATTAAGAATTTGCGGTACTAAGATAATTTTTAACAGAAGGCTAATATGGATAGGCATGGTATTGATTTGACTTTGGCAGTCCTGTGGGATAATTGATTCCCAAATCTCTTTTAATCGGATTTTTATTGTTTCTTTAGCCGTAGCTGGGTTTAACCTCAATGCCTGCTTCATTTTATGCGATACTGTTTTAATGGGCAACAAATCTGGACTGGAAGAATGCCAGGGCAAAACCGAAATGCACTTTTTTCCAGTCATTTCTTCACCTTCGTAGCAGTATAAAACGTCGCATCATTCTGATGGAAAAAAATCCCTGTTAATTGTCTGAAGAAATGGTCATTCAGTATATCCAAGTACTTTGCACGTACTTTAATATTGTTTGATAACGTAGTGCTTGCACTGGGAGTTGGAATCGAATATTCTTTATTAAAACTGTGGTTCCAAAACTGAAGGGCGGAGATATGACAAGTTTTTACGTAAAACGTTATGATCTTCAGTTTGAAAAAATAAAAGAACGTGGGCTTAGATGTCTTCCTTCGAACCTCGGCAGACTTCCACCCTTTTCTCTTTGTGCATATAACATTGTCACCTTTACTTAGGTTTGTTTCTTTATTAGACTTAATTTTTCTGTCATGGTAGTTTTTGTAAATAGATTCTTTTGCTTTTATCTTTTCATCTACATTGCTGCAAATCTATTGATTTGATTTAATTGAAATTTTGGTTCTAAGACTCCTGCTCATGATCATTTCTGCTGAACTGTAAGAATATTACCTGATCGCCTTGACACGGTCCCGGTCAATTTCAATTCTTCTGCTTTGGAAAACAAATATCCTAAATATTTAACCTACTAATAAAATAGGAATGCTTTTTGTCATATTGTGAACCCAGGAGGTTGGATGTTCAACTTTACGTATGATATCAATTTGTTCCATGTCCGCTAATTTTGACTTAATTGTCTCTCTAAGAGGAATAGGGATCCTACAACCTGGTCTAACAACAGGATTTACCTCAGTTTTTATGTAAATTTTGCATTTTCGGAGAACTACCTATTCCTTGAAATGTACTCTTATTTTGTCGTCCATATTCATCTTTTGTTTCGATAAGTTTAGCTAAAATTAATTTTAAACACAAAGCTAATCCCAATATAGGAGACGACTTAAAATCGGTAACGATAAAACGATCTATATGTACTTCTTGCCTTCATGTGCGATATTTAAATCTATCGTACCCACGATCTTCAGCTTATGTCCACAATTTAATTTTATATTTCTAAAATATTTATCATATAAAAATATAATCAATATATTCGCCTCCGCATCAGTATCAATTTTTAATTGGATTTCTCGATTATTTACGTTTAAAATTTTATACCAGCCACCACCAGTCAACTTAACAGATCCCATGTGGATACTATCAATTACCAAACTTTCTGTGTCACTATCTTGATCACTTATATAATATACTAGTCTACTAACATTTTTCTTTTTCCTTTCTACTTATTTTTTATCTTTCCTAACACTATAACTGAAGAAAAGTGATTTTTTCCCCGCATTTTGCCGAAAGCTGGACAATAATTAACTTTGTTATTATAAGAACAATTTGTGCAATTTTTTATTATTTTTGTTTCAGACTAACTCCAGTCTCAAACTGGGACTTTACCATTAGATACTCTGTAGACTTCATGTACACTGCGGGTTCCCTGTAATTATTTTATCTGTAGATATCTGTGTTCCTTATGCAGTGCGGCATATTTCGATGGCCTTGCCTAATCTGAGATTGTCCATCCGCAATAGCTTCTCCTGTACGTCTGTATTATTAGGGCCGAGAGCAATTCCAGCCCTTACCATCTGGTCACCTATAGTTTCACTGTTATCAATAAAATTGCATTTTTTGGCCTGATTACTGATGTCGGTTAGAAACCTCTCGGATGGTACACCGAGCCCTTATTTACGGGTTTGTAATTTAAAATACTCATATGATGAAGTTTTAAGACTGGTAACAGTTGTCTAAATGTTGGATTATCTTTTTTATAATTTGATTTATCGGGGTCTGGTATTTTAAGTTTTTCAAATATTTTCAAAGCCCTTTCCCTAATGAGAT
>QYTT01080433.1:0-24655 GCA_006980735.1 Dasypogon diadema | reverse complement strand
ATGAGAATTTATTTTTTCAATTTACCACCTGTCAAGACGATTACTTGTTTTTGTACACAGAAATGGTGTAAATATGCAAAAACTTTTTACTCTCGACGTATTCACGACAACATTTTATTTACAAAGATTTCGTTTGGTGTGATGAAGTTAAAGCTCAGGTGATGTCCTATGATCCTAAGCAGGGTCGGCCAGGAAAGGGAATGCACTTGAAGACAGAACGTACCGAAGTACATTCTTCTTAAAGGTGTGACAATCTATTCCACATCTGCAATACTCTGCTCAGGAAGGAATTCTGCTATTACACGACGTAGGCAAACTTTATAAGCTAGAAAAGCTAACGCCGCTGGGAGCGCGTATATCGTTTACAAAAAATACTTTGAGAAAAATCGCTTTACAAATTTTATCACCCGCGAAGTAGCGTTAAAAGATCCAACGACAACTAGCATTACTTCCTTGCTCCTGAGTATCGATATTCTTATTTATCCACTCGTAGCCAATGAGTTTTAAAGTCCACTTTTCGAATTTATCTGGAGGCGAAGAATTGTACCGATTGGCTGTGTCTTTGAAAGGTTATTCAAGGTAAAAATTGAAGAACGTGAATTTTGTGGTCAGCGTGAATTTTTTGGTCAAAATCTGTTGCAAGGACAATTTCATATTTAGAGACTTTTGTCGTGACCTGTGATTCGAAGCCACGCCAACAGGGGAGAAAATCTGTATACGTGCGCCTCAACCCGCTCGACCACCGGCGTGGATGGGAATCGAAAGAATAATTCTTATTTCGCTTTAATCTTTTGATTTCGTTTTACCGTTATATTGGACGAAAGATCCCCCCCCCCATTCCCCTCTTGTAAAAAGGGGGCTATTATTAAGGTACTTTTATGATAAGAGGCCTCATCCACCCTAAGTTCTCAGTAAATTTATAATGAGTGCATTTATTGAATATAACTAAACCTAACAGCCTTCCTGAAAAAACGTGCTAAATCCCTTTAATCCATAGACAAATTTAGGTCAGAATTATGTAAAAAATCACCCAAATTTCTTGTAAACCGAAAAAAGTCTAAACAAAAAAAAACACAATGACAAAATTCAGTTAATCCGTCAAAAATTATTGCCAGAGATTTTTCAAGCCCAGTTTTTGTGTCCCTGTTACAAAAGACGGTATCACTACCGAAAAATAGAGATTCCATATGTAACCCAGTACCATCTTTGTCAGCACAGCTATATAATCCTGTCCATCCTTCTGCCATTCAGCCTTTTAAGTAAAATCCACTGCGCCTATCACAATCCCTGGTAACTTAATGGAAACTTAATCGAATGTGACTTTTCGGGACACTTCCTGAACGAAGATAATAAACGACACTGGCAGGCCAGATATACCCGTCAGTATAGTCAGATGTGGTTAAATGTCTACAGGACCGAAAGAAGTCCTGATCGAAACTGATGGAGGGCTGAATCTACGAATAGAACGCATTTTATGCGGAGCAAGGTATACAGTAGAATCTACACATAAAAAAAAGGAAGAAATTTAATGGGTCGTTACGGTAATGACGGTAAGCCATACAATTCGGTGAGGGTCCTTAACCAAAAGAACACAACCAGAATTTATGAGTGGAACAAAGTTGCGACTGGTCACACACAATAACGTGCCTGTCATAAATAGAAGGAATTAATTTATCCGATTGACCGTGACGCGATAAATTACGATAAAATTATGAATTATGGTGCGAAACGATTGTTTACCAGTGAATAGGGAGTGCCAAGCTGTAGAAACCGGAATTGTATATTTGCCTGGGGGGAGCATTCTGTCAACAGTTGGAGAGTTTGGCTGTCAACGGTCCCGGATGTGTACACATGTTTATGGCTTCAGAGTTAAAGGGAAATATCCTTGGCTTTTACTTGGATAAATTGCAATTTTTAGTATATTTTAGGAACTAATAGTAGCAAAAGTATAAATAAATTGAAGCGCCTTTTCTGGGACACCTTCTCATGTATATTCTCATAAATCGGACGAGCAAATGTATTTTGATACTCCTGGAGATCTCCTATCGCGTAAGCAATAGCTTTGTACAATATTAGAAGGCTTTTTAAATCAGAGAATAAAAAGTATATAGCGATATTTGACTAATTTTTATTTCCAGAACTCGCCGCAACTTCCCGGTAGTAATGTAACACATAACTATGATTATTAGGGCGGAACATGTAGTAAAATAACTGGAGCTTGTTGAAATTATTGGATCCGATTTCATAAATCAATTTTAAGGACTCATAAAAGACCCAGAATTTAAGCCGGACTTCTTACACCGCCTGGGAAATCTACTTTTTATCAAAATCTTCTCTGAAATTAGATAGCAAACTACAGGTCCAACAAAACTCCACTGTTATTAGACCCCCTACAACAACTCCATAAAAATTATTCTTAACCACTGTAATCAGCAGAAATCACGTAAAATTGATGTTATTTAATTATCCTAGATTATGACTTGTACGACGGTAACATATCATTTTGTGCCGTTGCCTTAAAAAGAGTTCAAAAGGGAAGCTCCAATTTGTTTCCTTCCTCATCGGCAAGTGGGAATCGTCTATCCTTAATGTACCTTTAATGACTCCACTGCAGAAGAAAAGGTACAAAAAAGCGTTTTTTAATGGAGGAAACGGGATGAGTTGAGTTTTGTGCTTGTTTCCCGATTTTGCACCCTAAAATTATACGATCCCATTTGTGCCCCGAAATAAATGAATTTAAGCGGAAACGTTTAAAGGCGCCTTCAAATTTGTTTGAATCACGAAAAGATCCGTCTGAGACGGGACGAAGTCATTTTCACTGGCTCAGTTTCCCTACAGATTCAGGATTTATATAATTCATAAGAGAATGGAGGCGCCTTGATTCTGTCTCAGACTGATAAATGATTATTCGATGCACGTTAACCCTGACACCTGGCAGACAAAGTGTGAACATTGAATTTAGACCAAAATGTTTATCACACTCGAGTTACGTGATTAATTTTAAAGATCCCAACAGTCATGGACTGGCAGGTTTTCTTTTGAAGCAAGAAAATCATTTTCAAGTGTCATTCCCGGACACTAATTGCGATTGATGCTGACATTTTCACTTTTGGTTAATCCAAAATTAATACGGCCGGTCAAATAGACCATCGGACAAGACATCAATCATGTCCGATTTTAGTTGGGCGTAAATTCTGAAAATATCACAGAATTGACGATGTGTAACAGATTTGCGCCACACTGATCTTGCCAAGTCGTCAGTAGCATTCGCTGTCACAGATAATCTAGTCTGCACGAATTCATCCAACCGATGGATTGGACATGTTGCAAATCATTTCACGTCCAAATAATCAAAAGTACTAAGATTTACGGGAAGTGATATTTTTAGCTATAGGCTCGATTTTATGATCATATTAGAGTCGTCAAAGGCATAGTTTATTTTTCATTTATGAATTTGAAAGGAAGTCATTTCTGTGGAACTCATTGTTTACTCACTTCACAGTTCCGGGTTGAACAGAGGTTTTTTGCGATCGTATAAGCCATTGATCTTGTTTGTATACATTTAAATCTGAGTAACATATTCAGTCTAGGAAAACATTTCTTGAGTTATGAAAGAACTCAGAACATCTTAAAATTAATTAAGAGATCAAAGAGGCAGAGTGATTAATTTTGTTGTGGAACTTTTAATAGGAAATGGGATCATACCAAGAAATTACCCATCCAATCAATAGACTCATCTAAAGTTAGAAAGGATTTAATTTCCATTTTCTTTATGATGGCGTACCTCAGGCATCTATTCTCCCCCCATAACTATTTTCTCAGAAAGCAAAAAAGAGTTTAGAGTCATAGAAGGTTAGGAATATTTCTTTCTTTTGCAAATCTCCATATAAACATGTGAAAGTCAACAGGCAGTTGAGCAGTCTTCTTATTACTTTTCCCGTGGAGTTTAAGAACACATACCCTTAGACTATTATAGGCCCATTATACATACTTATGGCCTTCCAACTAACACAATCACGGGTTATTGGTAAGAGTAGCTCAGTCTTCAGTATTCTGCTTTAAACTGTCCAAATTTAATTGTTTTTACCGTGATGATCGCAAAGGTTTCCACTGAAAATATTAACAAAAGGATCAGAGGTAAGTCGACCTTACGCCTATGTAATACATATTGCTGTTGATCCCTATATATGCAACCAAGCCGTCCGTGAGAATGTCCATGGCAGAGAAATATTTACCTACGAGAAATACTTCAACCCATGCATTTTTTCCGACCGAAAAAAAAGATATTCCACTAACTCCACATTCAATCTTTGCAAAAATATCGCTTCGCATCTATTTGGACTTCAATCGGAAATTAAAAAGAATAATCTATGGATTCTTTAGAAGCTCTATTGTTATCTTTTACAAACACCGTGAGCTCACAGTACCTCTTTCCTATCTCGCTTTTCTTCGCTCTGCTCTACTTCGGTTTGCTCTACTTCTCTCTATTTTTCTCTACTTTGCTTTATTCTGCTATAATTTGCCCTACTGTATTCTACTTTGCTCTACTGCACTCTACTTCGCTTTTCTCTGCCGTACTTCGTTCCACGAAATGCTCTATTGTTCTCTATTTCGCGTAACTCTGCTCTAATACCCGTAAATCTGCTCTACTTTGCTCTGTTCTACTTTGCTCTGCTCTACTCTGCTTCGCTCTGCTTTACTCAGCTCTCTCAACTCCCATTTATCTTTTACCTTAAATTAATAAGTACGTCCGTTTCGAGATTAACCCTTTTTACCTCTTTAATCACACATTGCCCGATAGCAATAGACACATAATGTTCTCGTCCTTGATATAATCAAGGTTCATTTTTCTGTGTTTTACAACTAAATAACTTTACAACGTAACTGTCTCATCAAGTATTATAAACTTCCTAAAAACTAGTTACCCTCTAACATTACTCGCTCCCTTTGACTCTGTGGTAGGTAATTTAGTGTTGAGTCCATGCTCACGTTTAAATGCCACCAGCATATTTTTCCATAACGAAACAATTTACTAGGCATCCAAAAAAGAAAATATCCTTACACCTTCCATCGTTTACAACAATGAAATAATAGTAAACTTCGCGTGAAAGAAGTAAATCCTTATCAGAACCATAATTACAACAACCCCCAGACAGTTTGACTTCCTTCCGTTTTTTCCACTTCGCACATAAATCCCGACCAACAAAGCAATAACCAGGATCCGTCCGGCCATTTTCATTTAACACATATCTATAAACTCCACACCAACACAACTTCATTCCCAAGTCAAAGCACAAAATGTCCACGGAAAATCCGTGTAACAGGAAACAGCTAACCGGGAATAATTTTTCCTGAATGGCCCTCATTGCATTGAGAAAAAGTAGTGTAGCCACGCTACCAACTGATTCCCTCTGAATCCTGGGACACCTTCCGTCTAACCTTAAAGCACACCATAGTGTTGGAGCCTGGATGGTCTGGATGGTCGGTTAGTCGGGTTTGTTAGTGAAAGCTTCTAGCCCTTCTGCTGTTTCTCAATGAGGTGGCAGCATTATAGGGTCAGTATTTAAGTTTCAACTGGAACATGTGGATATGCCGTGGGAAGCCCCAAAAGCTCCATTAAATTCACCAACATATGAACGTATGTGCTTGGGTAGCTGAACGCCCGGACATTCAGGCATTTTCAGGGGTTGGAGGGTGACCGAATTAAGGTAAACGACGAGGAAACTACTTTTGCGGTTAAGTCCGTACAGACTATAAAGGAGCTCGTATATCCGGATTAGGTGGAAAGTTATCACTTGCTCAAAAGTGGGAGAGCTCGGATTTTATTTTAAGTGGGGTCGAACGCTTAACGATTATTGTTATCGCCAGGAAAAATTTCTCCGTTCTTTCTCTCTTTAGTTGTAAAATGTTGCAATAGCTTCAAATTTCATTTATTGACATTTGGATACGGACAATTACGCACCCCTTTGTATCTGCAGTACCTCAAAGGTGTGGTCCATTTTCGATTTAATTAGTTTGATAGAATCGATTTTTTTTATTTAATTCAATTTGGTAGGAATTGAAACAGTAATAAAATTTACAGGTGCAACGTCTTTAGTATTAGACTTGCTGATTGGACCCTAATGGTGTTTTTTTATCTGCAAGAGCTCATGATATTAAGATCCAACACGAATTTTTCTAATTAAAGTTAAATAGAGTTTTCCTGTGGTACAAAAGCAAAGAATATTCAGCTATTGTGTTAAAAAACGCAAGAGAACTAGGCTGCTACTCTTGCTGTAAAACCACACAACCAAAAGCTCTACGAAGATAACAAAATAGTTCACATACTGAGCTAGATCAATAATTGGCATTAAACACATACCCGTGAAGCCATTTTTAAAAATTGTGAAGATAAAAGGACTTACAATAGACCCCTGAGAAATACTGTATATTCTTTTACCTTTCTTGACTTTTATGGGAGTGACCAAACCAATTGTATAAGCTTGGTCGGTTGAGCACGAAAATTAGTTCCGCGTTCAGTTTTGATTGCCTACTCTTATTTTTTTTTATCCCCTTAACATTGGATGATTCGAAACCTTTTTATGTTGCAAGCCTTTCAATACGAATCATAAGAAAAACTAATAAAGACTACGCCGGTGGCCGTGTGGGTTGAGGCGTACGTTTGCAGATTTTCTCCTCTCTTGTATTGGGTTCCAAGGGAACGCAATGATCTATTTGGGTACCAGTGGTTGAGGCACTTCTGCTGACGAGACCACTGAGATTTTCCACAGTAAAACTCCATGCCAACAATTTTGGATTATTTGCAACATTTGTTAGGCTAAAATTTTCCACTCTCTTCTTCCGTAAAATTTTCTTCCGCTTAAGCTGTGCTAGTTGCATCATACCTTAAAAAAGAGGCAACTTCTTTCAGATGTCGTAATCGCGAGTGTGCCGTCTATAATCCTAAATTCGTGGGTATATCTAGGGATTATTTCTCGACGAACAGAACTTCTCTTCTCGCCACTAATATTGTGAAGTTAAAAAAAATACTTTTGTCCCATATACCATGTGTTTGTCCCTGTACTATAGTCAAACATCGCCAATGCAAACCCTCTTTCTTGTAGAATCTTGGCCATATGTAATATTACGTCTTCCAGATGTCATGATTTTTAAATTCTTCTATTTCGAAAAAAAAGTGATGACTTGTACAAAATTATGGTTATCCAGAGGTCTACATACTACAAGCATTTATATGTTGAGTGAATTCCGATGTAAAGGACAGCAGAAGAAACTCACATCGATTCAGCATTTGAAAGCAGTCAGTAAATTTTATTATAAATCCATTATTGAGCTCCCCTCAAATAACAATGAGGTATTCTTAACGTGGAAAAATAATTCACAGAATAATAGAAAAGCCATGGGGCTCGAAAGCATTATCCCGTATTCATTTCATCATTCCTTCCAGATTGTAAATCCCTCATCATCGGATAAAACCAATCCCAGAAAAGATAAATGAAAACGGAGGCGAAATCCCAGCTCTGACCCTTATGCCATTTGATCGTATTTAGTTCTCCACAATAAATTGACTGTCAGATTTGTCACTGCTACTAAACGAGTAATATTTCAAAATGACACGAAAAAATTCTTTTAGGCCAAGGAGCAAGAGTTAAAAAGGATATTCCTCGCCAGACCTTCTGCATGTATATCAAGATATTCTGGCCCCCTCCGTAGAACGATGGTGGTGAACAGCTTTTCAATACCACAGAGCAGCCCAGCTACACCATGTGTGAGTTATTCAGGGCCACGCTCTGTCATCCATCGTCCTTGCCAAGAACTAGTATAGAAAAGAGAACCCTGCGGTATCCCGAATACCCACACTTACATCCTGTAAATAGATGGAGTGGAAAATGGATAATGTATCGAACAACTTAAGGATTTGATGGCTGCAATATTGTATTCCGTCGTGTTGTTAACTGTTAACATACAAAAGAAGGGAAAATTGATGGCAAACAATTAAGGGATAATCTATTATCCTGATAATCCTTAATAAGCAAAAGTTTTCCCTGCGTTCACCCTTCACACAAATCGCTCGGGTACATTGTATGGCAGTGTGGCGTGTGCATGTCGGCACCGAACACTCTGGATGGATCTATGGTGAGGGTGGACCAGAACTCTGAAGCATGTGAGTGGGTACTTTCTGGGATGTGTATATCAGCATCAGACGCAGTAAATTATGTTTTATATGCAATAAAGTCAGCCATAAAAATGTTGCAATAAATTAAATTAACTGCTGAACTGCTGATTTTATTTCTTCGTCGGGTCCTTCGACTCCCTAGCACCGACACACTCTCTCTCTCTCTCTCTCTGTCTAATTCACTCTGGACCGTTTTGCGAATGGCTGTTTGAGGGATTCTTCGCGTGATTTACTTTATTCTTTATTGGTAACTTCTTCGGAAGTGGCTTTTCTTACTCATTTAGATCGCTCCCGCTGTCTTATCTTAACGATTTCTGAGTCGTTTGCTTGTTGTTAGCAGAGATAACAACTTGCAAATTATAGACAAGTTGGCGAAAGGTAATTAGATTTCATCGGGGAATTTTGTTTGAAATAAAAGTCGCGTCGAATGTTGTTAAGGATGGGGGTTTTTTTCTTTAAGAATGGTTTGGAAGGATATCATGTTTTTTTTATGGTGGAATTATGTGAATATTGGCTAAAATAATTTGAGTACCAGCTAGGTTTTTATCTAATTGGGTAACGACGTGGCAACATGAAAGTGAACTCCTCCCAAATGTTGTACTAGAAAACGATAATCAAGCTCTAAACTTTTTTTAAGAGATATTTACTTAAAAGTGACAGCTTCAAAGATGCGCATCTGCGATAAGCTATTTGTTTGCTCTTGAATTGAGTTATTTTGCAGATTTAATACTGACTGTCAGTTTTCCAAACGAATGGACGAAGATTTGGTCTAGTTCAGCATAGAATTGGCAGCAAGTTTTGCCAGCAGAAAAGCGAAATTTTATGTTTCTTGGCACATGCTATAACTGCTGAGTAGTGTAGACTTCGAACTACTTTGAATTTAGTCTGGTATTCGTTGGTTTTTAATGATCATAGAGATGTTATTCTCTCCGGTATTGGTGTCCTGGCAACAAATATTAGCATTAAATAACACTGAAAAAATCTACGGTCGTTTATTCTTACTCAGATCTTTGCTAGATCTTCGATTTGATTTGCAACTTTTTCTTTTCTACTATTATGTACAGTTTTTCCCTTGATTGTTACCACTGCTGAGTGGTAACATTAAAGGAATCCTAAATGCAATAATTTATTATTACAGCTGTATCAGCATTCTGTATATATTAACACTAATTACGAATAGAAATATGTCTTTAATATTCGGGTACCAATTGCAAGTAATATAATCTATTCAATATAAAGGATTCGTGCAACTACAGAGCGAAAGGATGTTTTAGACAGTGAACAGCCGCTTGGCAGTACATAGGAGGGATTTAAAAGAGTGGCTATAACTTCATCAGATCATCAAGACATCCAAATTTTTCATTTAAACGATTAGCACCTTATTTTTAAAGCCTCAAACTCTCAATTTTAACAAAACATCGATTTTTTTCTTCTAATTTAAGATTTTAACATGATTGCAATATGAAAAAAAAGCAATGGTGTCAATAAAGAACCTTGAGGACCACTTGATAAAAGAGAGAATTAAGCTGAAATGCTTTCAAAATCTTCTTTAAGTTGTAGCATTTTATAATACTAATATCCGATACCATAATAATATTTAAGGTCTTTAAAATGCATCATATACAGGATATCCCAGTTAAAGTGACCGATCGAGCGTCCGGCAGTGACGAATTATGTAAAAATGGTTATATGATAATTACAGCCTTTTTTAAAAAGAAATTCACGTATTTATGTGAAAAACGGATAAAAAAAAGGCCAACATTTTGACTTTGAAAAGTCCTGGCTCCAAAGAGTAGTGGGAGAGTGAGGAGAGAAGTGTCAATTTCTAAGCCTAAGAATATCTAACTATACGGACTACTGACTCAAGCGTGTTTTCTACTGAAATGTTTGCAAAATTCGATAGAGACACATATCTAAAGAAATATCCTTGCATCATTTTTGCTTAGCTCCACATAATACTTTAATAGCAAAACCTAGCAATGAAATATCTTTCGTTCTCTAAACATAAAATCTTACAAGCAGACGATACCTTTAAAATCCCTAAAATCAGTGCAATATAAAAACCTATAAAACTAAACCCCCTTATCCTTTCCGCCCGATTACAAAAACTCCAGTCAGGATTTGACCATAACTCTTGGCATGGTTCTGACGCAATTTATAGCATGCTTATCCCATTCGGTGCCGTGAACTTTCAATTTTACGAAATTTCTAATTTATGTGTCCAAACATGTTTGATGTACCCTTCCCTGTCCGTCTCATAGATGAATTGTGGCTTTTGCCTTCCTGAACTGAACGATAAAATCCTGGGGCTCCAGGCAGCCGCCGCTGTCGAGCATTGTCCTTTCGCCGTAAAAAACATGATTAAAAGGCTTATGTCATAGGCCAAACGCCATTTGAAAGGCGTCATCTGCGTCCATAAATTAGAAGATTACTTTGGTCATGGCTGTTACCCTGACGAAATGATTTATTTATTTATTTTTTGGTCATTTTTGCAAGGGAATGTGCTCCGTTTATTGTCACATATAACCCCAGATATATATTACAACGTTTTGTTGCACAGCTGGTTCTCCTCTCAAGAGGTTATATGGTTCTTTTGCACGCTTGGTCGACTCCAATTTACGTGGAAATTTTCATCGGTTGGATCCGATAGTTTGACCGAATTCAGGTAGCCGTGGGGTAATGAAACGTGCAGTTCATTAACTCGGGCCGAAATACTTGAACTGAACGAAATCAATTACACGAGGAGATCCATTAAGTCACATCAAAACGGACGGCAAGCACACAGAGATACAAAGCCCCATCGCCCTATCCCCCCTCTCCCCGTAGCTAGATAAAAATTTGAATTTGAAAAGAAATGAGACATGAACCCCATCACTCAATCTGACATTGAATTAGGTAGCCCGGTAGCTCGTTCGGATGCCTGCTGTTTGTTTCGTTAAAGAATTCTTCGTTTTCGTTTTATTTCGCCTTTTTTCAATTTCCCAGCAGACAGAAGTCGAAGATGAAAAGCTAAAACTTAAAAGGAGATTGGGCCGTGCATTGATTGACTGCCTCGTCGCAATCCTTTGATTCCATCAGTGTGAGAACCAGGGGGAGCCTCAAGAGGCAACAAAACCAGCGAAATGGGCTGCTGCTTCTGTGATTTGATTTTATAGACTTTTTCCTTGTTGCCCTTTCTTTTTAAATATTTCTTAGGGTTTTCATTTCGCTTCGACAATTGCCGTCTTTTTTCCCGCCTACCGTTTCTTCTGTCTTTGCCTTGTGTCTTGAGATGGAATCTTACGTCCAATCTAAATGGATTCGGATCACATCAAATGGCAAACAGTTTGATCATCGACAGCGTGACTTTGACTGAAATCATGACGACTTTTCAATTCAATAAATTTTCTTTTTTGGGCGTTTTCTCCAGCCGTGGATGCTTTAAGTCGTCTCAGTGTTCCGAATGGATCAGGATTTAATTAATCTGACAGCTTAATAGGCTAATGGACCGTGCTGGCATCACAGTCAGTTCAGGTGCAATTAAGGAAATAATTAGAGCAGTTCCACTGATTTTTCACACAACATTAGTTACGTGAGTAGCTTAGGTGTAATCTGGACTGAGCGATATATTCCGAATAAAACCAGAACCGTTCAGGATTTAGCATATCATTTTGCAGACGTGACTTCTGAAGAAAGCTGAAGTTTTCACCCAAAAGGAAATTCTCTTATGGAATATCTTAACAGGAAATGCAGTGGAGATACATTTTTTATGGATATAGTAAAAGAGTTTGTAACAGACTGGAAGGTATCTATACTTTTCCAGAATAAACGGATTTAGCGCTGAATATGCAACCAGAGTTAAATCTGTAGCTACTGTTAGTCGTATTTATTTGCTTATTAGGCCGGAATATTTTACTCATGGTCGATCCTTCTAGGTTCATTACAGTTCGGACAGAATTAATTGGATTTAAGTTCATTGTTCAAAGCCCATCTATAAATTCTAGTGGGGCTATTTCTGAAGAACTTTCTACGTATACAGATCACTAACCTTTTAGGTAGGACTCTTGTAAGCAAAAAGCAAATCTACAAAAAAAAACAGCGTAAAGGGAACTTATTCTAATCTAGTCCCCTGAGGCATCCCACATGAAGTAGAAGAAACCAATAGTAAATCCTGTTTCAGAAGGCTCCAAACTATAAAAGTAGAAGCACTGAAAGCATTGCTAGACGAACATTCGATCCAATCTGGAGATGATGAATCTCCTATACGTAGAGAGATCTGAGCTCTGTAGTTTTAGTTTAGTAAACGACAATTTATATCATCATTTTCTCAGGGGACTTGAATAGACCTTCTGTACTAAAAAGATGTAAATTATGCAAAATTATCCACAACAAATCGAAAGATATTATTTTTCCCATGCTTTTGCAGCAGGGTCAGTAAAACCCTATCAAAAAAAGAAAACCTGGCACAGTGGAAAGCACATTTCTTCTGATTATGTAAAATTTCTGACAAGACAACTGACGGTCACTGAAGGCAGATATTTGCTTCGGTCATCTCCATTTGTTTAGACCCATTGCGCTAATCAGTCCTAATTGAGTTAGTTCTTTGCATTTAGTATTAACCCATTCACAGAAGGAAGTGGAAATCGACTATGCCCAGCCACTGTACCTTTCAAACTCCGCACTAAGTGGAGTCTAACGATCTCTTGACAGCTTTGAATGTGATAATCTGCGGTGATAATTGCCCTAATGAGAATTTTGATAGCATTTTAAGACGATCTACAGCGAGTGGTTAGAAATTTCTATTTAGATCATCTCCAGTCGTTCCATTGGTATGTAAATGCCTAATTAGAGCCTCTGAAACTGGCCTGGACATTTCGTCCAGTCAATTAGCAAGTTTTATTGTGTTTTCCCAACTGGCAAATAAAACCATTTTAAGATGGAAATAAACATGTTTTTCTACATAAATTTAGCAACGATAAATTTACCCAAGTGATCCACATTTGGGTTAGAATTAATGGAAGTTTTCATGAAAGTTTCACAAGGTCCGAATTTTGCACACGAGCCTCTAATTTAGTTATTAATTTGAGGGACATTTCCTTACAGCCCCCAAAGGGCAAATACTTTCGCCTCGATGTGAAAAGGATCTGGTGTTCCTTTTCAGGAGTAGTACCCGTCTCCTGGATTGACACGCATCAGAAGGTGAGGGGGATACATTGCTCCCAAATTGCCAAATGGATAAAGAAAATAGAAAACCTGTCAACTGCCACTTTCCGGCTAGTTTTCCCTTCTCAATGCGAATGTTGAGGTTACAATCTGATACTTAATGGTTTGTCAGACATGACAAATTCCTGTACATAAATAAATAAAACCGACAGATACCTACATTGCTGAGGAGTTGTATGTGAATGAAATCACAGAAAACTGTCAGAAAGGACAAGGGTTGGACAGGACACCATAAATCATTCACGGAATCCTGTTGTAGGTGAGGCAAAGCTTTCTTGTGTTAAGTATACACATTGAAAAAGCACAGTCAGATCCTGGCACCGGCAGGACACAAAGGCTGAATCTGTTATACTCCTCTCCAGGCTGAACTATTCCTTGTTTCATCAATGTTCGCTCTACACTTGACCTTTTATAGTCTCTGATTTATCAGTGAATGGCTAGGTCATCCATAATTTTCTTTTGGATCTGCCACTTTGGGTTTTCTTACACTGAAGCCCCTTAAGTCTACAAATGACAGTCATGATTGGGAAGAAGATACCGAAAATGTGTGGAGGTCGTATATCTTTCCTGTAAATAAATGCGTCAATATATCATTCAGGATTGAGGGTATGGGGACGTTTGTCCTGTCAAGATGTTCGCTGAAACATACAAGGCAATCTACAATTTGTGTCAAGATATCGCCCTGTCGGGATACATATTTATTTTGGGCTATATCTATTTGTCCGTTTATTTCCTGTGGTTTTTGTTATCATGGCGAATTAAGGACGAGTTTGGTGAATATACTTTTTCTGTGGTCGGATAATTTATGGGGTGATGAGTTCTAAATGGGTTGGTTACACCACAATATTTATTGGTCACGCAGACATTAACAAGGATAAAAGCCAAATATGATGATAAAATGTGTTCAACTGTTACAAGGAGATGGAGTATTGCTTGGACAGTAGAACAGTATTAATTGGAAGATGGTGCAGAAAGAAAAATGCAATGATGCCGTGAAGAATTTAACACACAACTTGACACTCGGACTCCATAGCACTGACAGCAATAGAAAAGCAGGAAAACTATTCCCATCTATAATGGAAGTGTTCCCTGAAACATACCTCATCATTGTGTCCTGTGCAGGATTCTAATCCACGCCAACAGGGTAGAAAATCTGTAGACATGCGTCTCAGCCCGTTCAGCCGCCAGCCTGGATGGGGTTCTTCTATTCTTCTATCCTCCTCACTAGTCGTTCACGACAAAAAACATGAATGACAAAGCGATTAAAGTATTTTCAGTGCTCACAGTAGCTTAGTCGATCATCACTAAGTGAATTTTAACTACAGATGAATTTAGAATCTCTTGAATACCTCCTTCAGTCACCAAGGAAGTTACTTGATTACCTTGAAAGTAAGATTGGAATAGAAACCCTAGTAATCCTTGCTTGATTTCTTTACAAATTTAAAAATTATAACTTAAATAAAGAAAAAGAAATATAACGAGCCTCTATAATTCTCCCAACCCAAATTCTAATGGAAAGAACGTACATCACCCTTGGAAAACTACCTTTTTTATATTTGTGGCCATAGATTTAATCATTTTTGTTATCCAAGAGCGGCCTCTACATTCCTTCCTACCAAAGTTGAAAAACAATGAATAAAATTTGCTCCGTTCTGTTTGATATTTATCAGGACACAAAACCCGTCATAATTCCCATCAAATACCTCATACACGGGAGTGTATAAAAGCAATTATAATGAAATAAAATAAATATATAAGGCCAAGGTAATCTCATCGAAATTCAGGGAAATTATGCAAATTCCGTCGACGAAACGAACCCCTCCGGCCGACGTAGCTCACTGGAACGAAATTTAAATAAGTGAAATGAATTCGGGGCACGTACTCCTTATGGGTATTTATTTAGCTCCCAGTGCTGAATGTATAAAATTTTGAAATAGAAAAAGAGCGAATCGCTCATAATAATAAAATGTGATACCCTCTCGGTTTCAGGTTGGGCTGTGAACCTTGGCAGAGCCAGAGCACGCCAGACGAAACATTTATCCTTATCATGCGACTACACAGAAGAAAAATTATGAGCAAATAATTCACTTTTATTGGGGCGTTTTTTCATCCCACTTTTGGTGGTGTGGTGGTACGTTATGCCTTCATCCAGACCTCCACCCGTTCTGAATAAATCCTGAGAGGGGTGTTGTGTCCCTTAAAATGGGAACGGCAGGAGGTAGTTCGGAGTGCCGGGGGCTGTGCAAAGTCGTCATCTACTTCTGTAGTAACATCGAAACCATTTTTCCCCTGTGATCTTATTAAATTGCCGGGTGAAATAATTTCAGGCTTAAATGTCCTTTTTGTCGGATTATTTATTGGTTTTTGCCTTTTTTCTGAGGTTTTCATGCCGAACTTGTGTATGTCACCCTGCATGCTAGTGAAAAATGAATTGCACGGCAATTTATTTCACCGAATGTCACTATCGGTGAGGGTTGAAGCCCTCCGGGGACATTCCGGAGTCATAAATTAACACGAGTCATATGAAAAATGAGTGTCCTTCTATTGTGGATTAGTGATGTGATTTATTTTCCTTTATTTCACTTGGCGTTTTTTGGGCCATTTGAACGGAAAAATTACATTATTGCATTCTTCCCTGATGCATAATGCAAATCCTGTGACTAATTTCCAGGGAATTTATCTTGTTTGGGGTGTTTGCCTTGAAAAATGTGTCGAAGGTGATGTGATTAATGAAGGGTGTGTACCTCCTGCACTAGTACTAGTGGCTCATTAGATGCCATCCACACACTTGTACTATGTTTTTCGATGCAGCGAGCAGTAAGTACTTAATTAGGTTGAGATAACTTTCCACCTCCTGGATATCAACAATCTCTAATTACAACGACCATAAGGAGATCACCAAGTAAAAAGCAAAAAACGAGTTCACTTTAATCGATGCAATCAATTTTCACTTTAAGATCTGCCGCTAAACAACAGTCCAAACAAAATCCCTTGAACTGGGTAAAAACTGGGATCAATCAAAGCCAGGCAAACTGCTTTTATTGGCGGTGCTGGACAGATCATCTTTTGATCTTTCCCTTTGGTTTTAATGGAACTGTTATTGTTTTTATCTGGGGAATTTCTTTGCGGAGGTTACTTCCTATCAGATCATCCATCAATCACCCAAGAGTCCACGGTGACTGGAATTTTTTCGATCGAAGTCACTTCGAACTTTTGCCGAAGTGAAATTCTCTTGTGACTGAAACTCTGGTTAGTGCAAGTCGACAGATCGATCAAGCTGATCCGCTAATAAACCGATTCAAGTCGTTCAGATCTGGACTGTCTCAGCTTCTTCCATGCAGCATTAGCAACATCAACGTAGACCTGACTGTGATGGCAGGGTAACGGCCCACAGAGCTGTAATTTCACTGCTAGGCCCTAATTAACTACCTGCCCGCTATTACCGGTGATTGATGTTCTCGTTTTTCGTCGTCGATTTCTATCTAAACGATATCTGATTGATATATGTCCATAAATTATACGTCTACAAATTTCATTGATCGGTAATCACCGATACTTGATCGGCATAGGGGCAGTGTGTAATTTTTAATGGATCTTAGATTAGCTCAGACAGCTTCAGTTTGCTACAGAAGGCTTTTTATGGGGGGCCCCAGTTGTTAGCGTTGGATTTCCCTCTTAAGATTCTGCGAACTGGACGTGTTTAAACCACAATTCGCCGTGTATGGAAACAAGTCCAAAACGCAAATAATGGCGCAAGATAGTTATCTATTAATCACTGGGTATCAAAAGACTAATTTCGTCGCGAAAAACATAGAAATTATGTACAGCTCGAGGAGAAAAGGAAATTAGAGTTCATCCAGATAAAATCGACAATTTAGGGGAGAGTGATTACGTGAGAGGTTAAATTAGGCTCCAAGAAATGTGTTTACTGTGAACAAGTAGAAAAGGAAATTGCTGCCATTTCGATAACCACTTTTTAGTTGAGATAAACAGTAGAACTGGAATTTTATAAGATATTTTGAAATTTGTAAGAAAATTTGTATTTTTTTTTTACTCTGGACGGAACTTAATTTCTATGAGCATTACATACTTCCACTAGAGTAAGGTTTGTTTTGGTTGTCCTGAAATTAAAATTATCCTCACGTAAACATTGATATCGAAGAGATAAAATTAGCATTACGTTGGCGTTCTAAGGTATCGATACTAGATGTTATAAAATTTTCGGTAATGAAAGCAAAGGACAATAATACTCAACCAGCTCACATCATCGGACACCTTCACAGTCAAAAGTAAATTTCTATAAAATACTCATTTGGAACGAAACGAATCGTGTCCACTTCACTTCGTCTAAAAACCAGTGTGGTATGATTTTCCTAAAACATATTTTATGTCCAATGGAGTGCACTTTCATCAATGGTGGAAAGTTTCGAAAAGGTTGGATCCTTGAACCATTTTGGCGTTCAGATATCCAAGAAGCTAGTTTGACCATCTTTTTTCATTACAAAAAAACACGGTGAAATACTTGACGTTTTTAACATGCCACATTCCCTTTACCTGTTTATTTTTTTCGTACATTATAGAGCATCCATTGAGTCTTGGATGGATCGCAAAAAAGTAGGCTATCGATTGAGTATGTTGTACTATCCTGATATAAATATAACAGGAAAAAAGCTTAAATTATTTTCGTATTGAGTAGCATCCAGTCTATATTTTCTAATACTCTGTTAATTCAAGTATTTTTTTAAAAAAAGTCTATTATTTCCGAAAAGGATGTCTCTGTGGACTGTCAAGGAATATTTAAAATAAGCGTGACAAGAAAATCGTCTTAGTGACATGTACAGTGTCAATTTCCGCTTTGAAAAGAAACCCATCATAGAACAAAAACTCAACATCTTCCTCTTCATCTCGGTAAGCTTTCATCACGTAGCAAATGTTTTTCGAAAGCCATTCACAAAAAGCACAAGACTGATCCCATGTTCGAGCGACACCAGAAAGAACAGGGGAAGCTTTAATATATCGCTCCCATATATTATCATCTCGACTGACTTGATAAATATCCAAAAGCGACGGCGTGAAAAATGAAAATGATACAGCCCATCGCTTCGAGAATAACCGCCATTTATATCGGTTGACGGGTATCCCCAACAGTAGCAACAGCAACAGCAACAGAACACTGTGCGCTGGCACGGATTCTGATCTCCGCTTTCAGCTAGCAAACAGCAGCCAAATGGGATTATAACGTGAGTACATCACACTATCCAACCCACTGCCAAGGTGTAAGCTAGTGGCTGCGTGTTATGATAAAAAATTGCAACCTGTCGTGTTAATCTTTTGCCGTGCCTTTTACGGTGTCATGGGAATGTTAAATGTGCTCCTGATATCTTGCACCTTCTTCCAGGATGGTCGACCCCAGGCCTCGGCCGACTGAGTCGTGCTGCATGTTCCCATGCGAACTGGTCCATCACTACCATGATCATCTCGGCCACTTTTTAATCTCATTTCAAATGATTTGCAGGGAATTAAGTGTTCCGCATACCTGCGTCCCGGCACCTGTAATTTGCCTTGAGTTGTAAATGCACGTTTAATGGACGAGTAAAAGTCGATAATTGCTGCCCCAGTCAAAGAAGACATAAACGACCATCTTGCAGCCCATTTCCTGTACTTAAGCACAATTTAATTCCAATCATAGCCACATCGGCCAGCACCGCATGAATTAAAAATTCTCGCTACATTCGCGTATGAAAATTCCTTCACTTTGAATGCACATCACACGCCCCTTAACTCGCCCGAGTGTGGCGTTCTGAAGAATGTCGGCGAGATCTGTCGCGACATTCCGGGCAGAGACAAAGGCCAGCACAAAGTCGTAATTTCGTTGTGGTTTCTAAACTACCCAGAAGAATTGTCTCGCCGTCCTATAATTACCTCCGAAAAACTATCAAAATATGTCATTAGTGCGGGCAGTGCATCCGCACCTATGTGCCGGTGCTGGAAGACCCTCTAGGAGGTATCCATCTCGTTGCATGGCGCGATGACAATTCCAGCAAGTCATCCGTCACGCAATTATAAAACCGGGCGATGTGGGTACCTTCCTTGAGTGTGGCGCCTAGAGGCGGTAATTTTGTCACGTCGCCCACAAAGTCGACAAATGGACGACAATTATGCGTTTTGGAAGAAGAATAAATTAAACAGACAGGTACAAGCTCACCAGAGGTTTGTGCTGCAAACGGGTGAGTCTATTGCACCGCACCAATCTCATTCTGTATGCATTGAACGCTACCACGAATAGAGTGCCTGCTTGTTCTGACAGTAATAGATAGCTGCCCTGGAGCAGCCTAGGCAGGAAATTAATTTTCAGTGCGCTCTCCTGATTGACACACCGATAAAAGTTATGAATGAAGACGTCGCAAAGGCGGTTACAGAATTGAAAACAAATTGACAAGTTTGGACTTGGATTGTGAAAAGGAAGAATGCCTTGACGATTGACAGGTGAAGTGGATAGAATATTTGAAAATGCATCGATGAATATCTCAGGGGTCGTGAATCGATATACGATGAAATTGTTTCCCATTGGGGTGTTTCCTCCGACTTTGGTACAACAATAAATAACATATTGGCTCCTCCAAAGTGGGTCTGTGAACAAAATTTTTGCTTTAATACTACAAGAAATAGTGTTTTTATTTTAATTAGTAGTAACATTTGAGAAAATACAGATAATTTTTCTCATCTGGGTCTCTAACTCTTTTTGGTTAACCTAAAGAAAGACACACAAATGAACAGGACAAGAAAAATTTTCGTGTTACAATACCTTCTACATTACTCTGTCACTAACATTCGGTGATACCTTACTATTTCCATTCCCATGTCTTTGATGCTAGTGATTTCAATTATCCCTCAGAGAAATTATTCATTACCACGTTTGTCAATGGTTCGATTTCTTACTTATTCCATTTGATCTTTTTGGATACTGTTGTGTAAAGCTAGTATATCCCAGTTAGAAATCATGCCATTGATGAATATTGTAATGAATAATTTCATCAAAAAATAATAGAAGTCAATAGCATCAATGACACGGACACATTGTAATGCAAAGGGTAAGGTATCCAAAAATGTTAATAACATATTAATGCATAAGTTATTGTACCAAAGAAATTTGTTTTTTTTCTTTATTCTAAGTAAAAGCTTTTGGATGTTTATCAGATAAAAAAAAATAGAGTGTACACGAAAATTGACTACTTAAATTCAACCCTGTTTTTACCCTTACATTTTCCTCAATGAATCAATCAAAAAATAATATACTAAAGAGTAATTCTGGAATTTCCAATGACATCTCTATATTAAAATTCATTGGTGTTGGGAATGTAAAATATTGTTTATATGCTTATTACTTCATTGATGAAGTAATGAACACAAAGAGTCTAGAAGATGCATTCTTTAAATTTCACCATCCAAGTATGAGCAACGACATTGGCTGAATACGTTGAAGTCGTTCTAAGGACCAATGCAACAAATTGTCTTCCCAAATAATATTGATTTATTGTTTTATCTCTACATTTTAGTAGACTAAAATCATGGAAAAAGTCCTCTAGAATCCCCTCTCTCCTCTAGATCCTCTTCTTTGACGATTTTGAAACTGGAATTAATTTTTGGAGTTTTTCATGTGGTATTGTATTTTAACCACCAGCTGTACTTAAATTACACCACTGTGGTTTATTTCAACATGAAAGAGAGAGCATCGTTCTTGCCTGACTTTTAATTAAGAAAAAAATAATAATAATAATTTAATACCCATCGGTAGAATTAAGCAAGAGAAGAGCAACAACAGTTTCCATTAAGGGCTAATTCGAAGTGTACACGGGAACCCATTCATTACAAAGAACAACGAAAGTGCAGAGTAAATGAAATTGGATGCTGGGGTTGGGTGTATCATTACAACTTTATAGGCATTAACGACTGCTAAAAAACCGCGCAATGTAATTTTATAGCTCCCAACGTCACCGTTTCGCTTTACATACGTGCGCCCCGGGAATACGAAGTGAACTTGGTGGAGTTGCTTGCTGCGCCCATAAAAATCCTCGTAAGCCGAAAATTTAACGTCGTCTTATGTCAATTAATCAAAATTTAATGTTTGAAATCGCTAATTTAATTATGGTGCGGCAGTTGCTCCAATGGAATGGCATTAAATGGTGTCCGGGACTGATTTCAGAATGGTTGACGTTGCAAGTTCTTTGACTTTTATGGGTTTAATCGTGTGATTTGCGCCTATGTCGATAGTTTCAAGTACTATGGTCGTGTATCAAGGGCACAGAGGATGATATTAAGATACTTTTTTGCCTTGTCATCTTATGGTACTAATGACAAATTAAAACGACGAAATGTCTGGTTAATGGATCCGGCCCCACAAGATACGATCGATTAAAATTTTACGACAGTTTTCGATGGTCTAGAAATATTTTATGGACGGCTGGCGCACAGCACTGAACCTTCTCATTTAAGGTCAATGATGTCTTTATAAGAGTTTATCTCTTGGCATTATTTCCTTGGACTTTTTTTCGGATTCAATTTGATTATTGGGTTGCGTTATCACTTTCTGTTGGACCAATTTGTTTCCAAAATTAATGGGTTGGCATTAATTAAATTAAACTTTTGGGGATTTAACCATACCCATGAATGGGTAAGCAATATAAGTTTTTCGTATTTTAAATAAAACTGAAATCAACACTTTCCAAACGGTGCCAATAACTCCTTTCAAACATAGAGAGACCGTGGCGAATTTAATAATCTTCTGGACTACAATCTGATCTGGAGAAATAGAATTGTCTCGAATCCGTGACCTGCAAACACTCCAAGTCACTTCTTACATCGTCAAAGAGTCGCAACCATAATTTCTGCACTTTTTGATGCCATTGGAATTTCTCTGTAATGTTGTCTATTCGGTAAAGGTGGGTTAACCACAGTTATTCCTCATTCGTCCTTCCTGTCAAATATCCTTACAAAAGAGCATTCATCCCTACCCGTCCACTCCTTCACACTCTAATACTCTGGTGCTTGGATCAGTTGCGATTTGGTTGGAGCTGAGTTAAGTGGTTTTCGTAAATTTCCTCTTTATGTTAACAAAGTCGAAAATTCACCTAAACATCATGGCTATAGCAGATCATCGGTGTCTACTCGAAAGGAGTCGAACGAATTATCACCCTTTGTTCAAGTAGAGACGTGCATTATAGAGGTAAAGATATAGAAGAGCTTAAACAGCGGATAATGCTAGCCAAAGAGCAAGTATGCCTACGATCCAGTTTTGCCTCTGATCTGTAGCTTATAGCTTCACAATCAGTAATGAACTAAAATCGGAATAACTACTGGACCCAAACTGGACCCCTGAGAGACGTCAGCATTATTTAAATAGAACTAGACCTTAAAAAACAAAAATATATTTGAGGACAAATACAGCAAGTTTGATGAAAAGATTTCCGGGAACTTTTACTTAAATCTCCTAATGAATACCTATGTCATTACATTGCCCCTAGGCACCTGAGATTGACATTCAATCCACTGATCACACATCACAAGAGAATTCCAGAAACATATCACAAAAGTTAATTTTGATTTTTACCGCGTGGATTCCTAAGTGCAGGAAAACGGATAAATTGCCAGAAATTTAAATTCCTGAAGGCTTAAGAGAAACAACAACTGAAACCCTAGAATTAGAGAAACTACAGGTACTACCGCGAAATGATTAACTGCTACCAACCGACCACTGTTTTCAATAACTCATGCATCACAAATGCTCCATAATTACACTGTTCATTTGGAAAACACGAAATCCGCAAACACGAAAGTCGGTTGCTTTCGATAAGTGAGCCCATGTTGAGCCCTAACATTAAAGGCGACGACCACAGCAATAATGTGCCACAAAATTAAAAGTTCGCCATAATAATTACAGCTGTGTAACAGAACGAATCAGACGGCAAAATTTTTATGCTGGGTACTTGAGCGACCCGCCAGAAATGGAAATTGCACGCATAAGGCAGGCCATTCCGAAGCCTTATCGGGTCACATAAATTCCGAAATAATAACACTCGGATGATGCTATAAATTTAACGACGCCTAATTAGCCATTGCGGGCACACATGCTCACCTGTAATGCCTCCAACTTATCATTTCACTCAGAAATTTTATCACCCACCGTCTGAACGGAAACGCGAGTGGGTCTAGTTCCTGGGCCCGAAATGCACCACCATACCTCAAGCTCTCTGGGACCCTACACTGCCTTCCCAGATAATTTTGTCAAGATTATCTTGGAAATTATAAATTTCCTGTTAATTTTTTATGCACATTTAAAAATAAAATTCGGGAGCGAATAATTAACGGAGCAATTTATCAAAAGTGTGTTATCTCACCTGGTGCTGGGGACCGGCGATCAGGTCATTTATCCGGCACCATTACCGAGCGAGGGTATGTGACATTAAGGGCCTGCGGAGACTCTCAGCCCTAAGTGTACCCCGCGGTCGCTTGTGTCCGCCGGTTATTAATTGTAATGGAAATTTTATTCACCATTTACCAACAGGAAGGAGCGAAATGAGTAAAAAGTTTTTATGCGCTTTTTACATGTCAGTGAATTATTAACACGGACAGGCCATAATTCATTTTTTGTGGAGGCCTGAGAAGGCACAGAGGACTCGTTGTTAGGCTGGTAAGAATAGTGTGGATGAGGATGACGGTGGTGGGTGGGGTAGTGGTGGTGGTAGCTGGCACGTTTGTTTCTAGACCCACAGTAGTTGTCCCCCCTCCCGAACCTTAGCCCTTCCTTTAAGCAGGTTTTGCACGTGAATTGTTCGGAAACCCGCATGCAAGGCATTTCCTTGATGTTCGCAATTTGAACAAAACAACGATGTAAATTAAAATTCCCATTAAACCATACGTTTTAATTGTTTTTATCTTGTACGCCTTTTCATCACCGGGCTTGCGACGGAATTTCCTCCTTTTGTCTTCGCCTGGTTCACTGTAAATGAATGCATAATTGCCACTGTGCTTGAACTTTTTGAGTTAATCTTTTGTCGTATATTACGGAGCGATCTGTCTGAGAAAATTGGATCAAAGTCAGGAAGTCACTCTGATAGGATTGATCCATAGGCATAGGCATTCTAGTAACTCGTATTGATATTGAGTATATTGAAACTTGGTGCTAGTGGATGGCTATCAGTGTTTTCAAAATATATCCTGCCGAATTGCACTTGGTAAGGCTTTTCGATAATATTGACACGATACATGTGGATGGTATCATCA